>SDVV010030474.1:0-11672 GCA_016164225.1 Gammarus roeselii
GTATATTTATATGGCATAGCTATTTTCTATTTATGTATAAATATTTGTTTTCTGTTGCTTCCAAGGGAGGATAATTTTGTGAGTTTGAGGAATTAGTGAAATGTCAGATTGCAATTATTTTACATGAATGGTGTTGAATAACTAATACATTATAAGTTTCAAAATCAATATCGGTCATGTATCTGCCTCGTGTAATATTGGCAGCATTGGTATTGGCATCGGCCTAAAATACGGTATCATTATCTGTATTGGTACTGCCAAAATTTGGTATCGGTACATCTCTTATTAATGGGATAGAAAGATGGTGATAGTGATTGGGAAGACAGCCTTGGCAGACTCATAACCATGGACAAGAAATTTTGATCATGATCGGGTGAGGGGAGCAGAAACCCGTGCAGTTCATTGGATACACGAGACAAAGTGATCTTAAACAACAATTTTGATATTAAGTGTTAGCAACTGCAGTAGCCCTGATCGTATAGTGCCTGAAAGCGAATACGAGGGATTTCAGTAGTAACAACATTAATTGTATGATGTTCGTACTGGATTCATATATTTAGCCATTTGCTTATATCACGTAGCTTTATCCCGCAAGAAAACATAACGAATATAATCATTCATGTGCTCGGCCCTACTCAAGCTAAATGATGCTTGTCACAATTTGAAAATCATGCTGGCTATTCTCTTCAGGAGGCCTCAATTAACAAAACTGGTCCCATTTATTCTCTGATCTCATTCTTGATAACTTATTACTAAAGTTTAATGACAGAATATATTGAAATATTCAGTAACACCAAAAAATGAACCACACGAGACGCTAATATATATATATTTTTTTTTATCAACCTACTGACAGCTGCATGTAAAAACGAAATATATCTTAAGGAAACATATTGACTACATAAAATTGGCACTTTATTTTATTTCATAAAGAGCTCTGTTTTATACAGTACGGCGAATGTCGCCGCATGACCGATGATGATCGAATGATGCACGACTCGACCTACCATCCTCGCGATGTTATTTAGATTGCGCTGCGAAACAATCGGAAATTTAATAGCCAGAGACTGACACATCAATAACGCAAAGATTGCAAGCAGCAGACCTCTTCCAATCCCCTAAAGTTCATTTCCGGCTTATTATTGTGTTCAATGACAGCTGTTGGGAGGTCAGGCTGCGCTTTCCAGAGTTTTCCCCACATTGAGCGGCTCCCGTGAGATATGATGAGAAATAGAGGGCAGAGTCGAGTGTGGTGAGATGACGTGGGGATCCTAAGCAGGGAGGGAGAGTGAATGAGTGAGTGAGAGCTCACCATCATTGACTGTGGCAGGAGATACATATGTATGGAAAAGGTGAGTGATTGAGTCAGAATTACCATGGGTAGTGGCGAGTGATCGACTTCAAATTAACCTGAGCAGTGAAACGGTCGAGCGCGTGGAAATCATCATAGGCAGGGGAGAGAGATTATTCATGGAAAGCGAATGAGTGCCAGTCAACACCCTGATGAGTACCCCGATGAGTTCCTCAATGGAATAACAATCTCAGACATTCCTGAACTATGAAAGCAATACTATACTCAACTTACAGTGAACGGGTAATCTGAGCAGAAGACGTGGATAATATCCGCAATTGTTTCATAGATTATTGAATAAGAAAATTATATGTTATACATGAAAAATGAAACATCCGAGCATCTAAATCAACTTTATCGAAATATTATTCCAATTGGAATGCAATCATTTACTTATCAATACTCCAGTAATTAGTCTTTACTTAGCATATAATCAAGTTAATACAGTATTCTGCTAGTTTGATGGTCAAATGTTTTATAACAAATATAAAAAGATGTGGAAATACAGTGTTTCGAAACTCTCCAAATTGTTACAAGTGAGTAACTGGAACGGTGAGCGTGAATTGCAGTGAACAGGAGCAAGACTGAACGCAGAGATCGTCGTGAATGAGAAACGGTTAGTCCGAACAGCGCTGATTTCAGTAAGCAGTGTCCGCAGGTACCAACTGCTAACTAAGACTAGCGCGACAAAATCAATGGCGTTTGCCTCAGGAGAAAACATATTAGTAAAACCAGCCCAGTCCGATGACTAATCAGTCAATTTCAAGCATGGAACCACAATCACGTAGCGACATTCAATTTGTATTCCCCATTTGCTTTAACACGCGATGTGTTCTAATCGTTGCTTGGAAACCTCTCTTGATAATTTGCAGAATAATGCGGGCGTAGGCGACCCTCCATTATTTTGATAATTGCTGCTGTTATTTGTTTTTCGCGATCTTCCCGCCAAACAGAATGCATTGTCAGTCTTTTACGAGATCCGATTGATTAATTGCCAGATGGTATCAATGGAGCTTATGTTGTATCCCTACCAATTCACTTTATGGGGATGAAAGCTGTTGATGAAGCGATCTTGCTAACTGAATGAAGCCAATTATAAATGATCCAACAAACTTGTAACAGGTTGCCTAATGTGCCCATCACTATTGGAATCAGGGAGTGATACTGATGATGTCGTCAATACGGGAATACATACGATACAAAGAGCCACTTGGGAAAGTGACGTCCGGTAAAGCGTGAACCAAGTAAATGAAAAGACGGAAATATATATTCTCCATACGTTAACCGAAAGTTATATAGTACATACAGTATACAGTATAGCAACATACATACAGTATAGCAACAACGTCATATATTACATACAGTATATTCTGTTAAGGAATGCTGAAGAAAGAATATGAGTACTGTCGAATTAGTTACATTGCTTGACTGTTTAAAACTGACAACCTGTCTCATCTTTAATTAACGTACGATAGGTTCATAAACGTATACCAGCACCTTGTTTAATGAACGTAATTATATAAACTATGTACCTGAAACCCTTTCCTGAGAGCAGTGCAATGAGTCTCAATGAAACCAACAGCTGAAGAAATCTCATAACTTCGGTTGGACAACAATTTTATGATACTGTAGACTTTCTGTCACGCTCCATGTACAGGCGGAATTGTTTTATTATTATACTATTTCTTCAATGACCTGAACATAAAGAACAATCCTCCTATGCAATAAAACATGCACACTACATAATCATGACCCTACTGAAAACATTAACCGATCCTTGAATGCCAGCCCTTCTCACCTGTACAGCATCTTGGATGTTGTTAGGCTGAGGCCGCAAGTGACATCGACGCAATCTGGCTAAATTGGTAATATTTATTGTTTTATATGCCCTTCGCTAGTGATTTATAATACGACAGCTATGTGCAAATATTAATCAAAATTGACACTCAAATTATTCAGTGATCCTCATCAAACAAGAGGCTACCACGATATAAACATCAGTGTGGAAAATCAACAAGAGTGATTTTTAATTTCAATACTGCCTTAGTGATTCAGCAACATTTAAACTAATTTGCTGTTGATGAATAATGCCACAAGTAGGTGGAGCCGAATATAATCATCCACCAATATTAACGTGGTAACACAAAGCAAACAGTTGTAGAACCCTTACACTACTCCCTCGTGTTTCCAATAAAAGACCCTGATATAAAAAGAGGGCACAATTTTGGAAACATACCACTGTTTTTCCATGATTTAATGGTTTGCTAGTAGTATATATATCACCGAGAACGGCATTCTAGAGTCACTTCTGGTGGGCGGAGGGGGGAGGGGGTAGGACGCGATGCATGCAACCTTGACTCAACCGGTTCGTACGGGGGTTAGCGCAGAAACGAGGGGGGCGGAGGGTACCGGAACTGGTTTACCGCGGCCAGCCGGAATGCTGGAATCGGGTTATATTTTTACATAAGGTTAATAACATTTCAATGCTTGTGGTGATATTGCAACAACGTTGCTTTCATAATGCACGTTCACTGCTATGTCCTCTGAATGATTTTTTAGGGGATATTGACATATATTTATAAGATATTTTTTATTGACAATTACATAATACGTGTTAACGGGTTGTATATATTTGCATATGGTTATTAGCATTTCAATGATTGTGGGGTTATTGCAACATCGTTGTTTTCATAATGCACGTTCCCTGCTGTCCTCTGAATGTTTTTAGGGGATATTGACATACATTTATAAGACATTTTTTTATTGACAATAACATAATAATTTACAAGCTGAATTAAACGTCATGACTCCACACATATTCTTCTTGCTGGATTGTTGATTTCCAGACACGTTCATGATGAATTTTTCAACCTTGATATCATTTCTTCGTCGAACGCTATTGGAGAATCACTCGATTATCTTTTTACCTGGTACATTTTGATATAGATAATAGGCAAAGTAGATGCAGTAGGCTCCACAGACCAACGATAGATCACTTTGGATTGGATTCTGTAGTAAAATTTGTATTTTTTCATGGATATTAAAATACGATGCTATATTTCCTCCATATATTTTTGGATTGAACCCAAAGGAATCAAAAAAGTAGTGTTTGTTTCCGTTTTGAATATAAGGATCCAATGTCCCATTTTATTAGGATCGCTTTCGCTGTTAACAATCATGTAGACATTCATATGATGCATGGCCATTCTGTTTTCCGCAAAACATCCTATATAGGCACGTTTCATAATTGGAAGGCTCTTGGATATGTGGTCAATTTGATTATTATCCATATTTACTGTAGATAGTTGGGGAATACCCTCCTTGCCAAATTTATTTGGATGACACCAAGTGTATAACCTACCAGGAACAAGATCTTGTTCGTAGTGGGTGGATTTTCACAGTTCACTGTTATACGTATGTTTGCTCGTTTTTCTAGGTTAATGACATCATCGGAGTCGGTTGGTCTTGTATCTATAACAAATATACTTCTTCCTACAGGGAAATTTTGTCTTGTGATGAGATGAGCGCTGTTACGTCTCCCTAGAGCTGAAAGGGTTTGATGGTATGCTTGGGCACACTCTCTGGGAAACGATGATCTAATGTTGGTAACGCAGTTTCCGTTTACATCAACAATAACGTCTGTGATATCATTATGCTGGAAGTAATTTGGATTGCGATCATATGCTCCGATGTGTGCAGCTTGATCAATGAGAAACAGGGCTAATTTATGTGGAACAACCCCGTTTAAAGGGTAATCAATGGAGTTTGAGTTTTGACCGGTAGGAAACACGATTGTTTTGACAATAGGTCGATCGAACATGTATTAGATCATGTCATTGTTTTTTGTGAGCGCTTTATTAGGAGCAAGCAAAGCTGTAGGGTATGACGCAACTTTTTTTTACACCATAATTTACATGAATCAACTAAATAGATGTATTGTTCATTGTCATGTGTTAGAAGAACGGTACTAGGTTTGGCCAGCTCCAAACGTATATTTACGCTGACATTATCCAATAGATAACTATTGCTACCGGATACTTCAAAGTTCAGTGGTCCCATCATATGTATATTATGACGTACACTTTCTTGAATCCAAGTCTCATTTTCGTTTTGATAAGCAAAATTTGCCGCAACGACGGTATCTGGAATGGGTGTTTGCAATTATTTATACATCATATTCAACCCTTTATTATTTAGATCGGAGGTCTTCATGGATGTTTAGGCGTTGAGATTATTCAGTAGTCCTGTATAACTGTTTCCTTCACACTGAACACCATTTAGAAATAGAGAGTGACTTTGGAACAAACGATGAAAGAATCCGTCAACGGGTGTAACATGTGCAGCGGCGGCCAATGCGCTTCCATCTGCATTTCTAACACGGATTTTCACTTCTGCAGTTAACGAGCTCAAGTCAACCATTTCATTATCCGATCCTGGAATATGAAATTCTATAAAGGAATCGGCAATTCTACTATCATACAGACTACTGTTTGTACTTTGATAGTTTCTTTCAAATTTCGATTCGATACTTGATTCAATTAAATATTTCTTGTTGATGGAGGGGAACATATCAATCACCCCCATTTCATAAATTTACGTAGGGGCTTCTAGCCCTGTCATGATGAGAGATGATCCACCAAGCATGTTGTCGGCATAGATCCTTCCCCGAAACTAACGGTATTGGTACATGAACACTGGTATTTATTAGTAATTAAACAATGGACGACACGGCTCCATCTTTCTTCCATGAATATTTTTTTATTTACGATTTTTCGTTATTTTTCCTGTGATCTTATCTCCAACCATGGCTTTCTTTATAACATTCTTGAGTGTAGCAACCCCTTGTTCCTTTGTTGATTGTCGCATATCATTCTGCTCCGAGTAATCGTGTGCCATGTTTCGAGCCATATCGGCAGCTGCAGGCAGTAATGTTCATCGTAGAAAATGCAATGTGCGTCTTACAAGACTGGCTATGGTTGAGAAGAAACCGCTACCTCTCTGGTAAGATATCTGACTTGTGAATCTGTCAATATCATGTAAATTTCCACCGCGTATTTTGTCACGTTTCGCGAATAAAACTTCGTATTGTTTGTGCGACGGATATGCATATACATCCCCTCACGATTGCTTGATACCAAATTAACTTTTTTATACCCAGCGTTATATTTATAAGGCTCTAGCTTCTTTTAAAATGCAATACGCATAAGCTAGATCCACCATCCTTGAACGGGATATTGCCGCCAACACCATCTCGTAGATCGATGGAAATGGAATCAATATGACTACGCTGTAATTTTTTATATGACGTGAGATCGTGTAAATGAATAAGAGTTATTATTAGGAATAACATCAAGAATATTGACTTGCTTATCACCCATAAAACTATGTGAAATTATTTCGCAGTAAACGTTTATGTAGCGTACATTATCGTTCAAAAATAACATTTTTTCGCTTACGCCACCTTCACCGACATTATATTTACATATCGCTCCACCCATTATATCAGCCGATCTTTCTCCGACAAAGTACCAATTCACCATAGCTTCAGTATATTTGTGTTGCGACATGTTTTGTGGAATAAAGACATTGAACTTTATGCGTCGTGTGGCCTTATCATACTCAAACAATTTTCCTTCATCTCTAACGATTTGTTTGCTTATCAGACTTTTTCTTATATTGATTTCTAGCTCGGAGATGTAATCTTACAATCTATTTCCTGAGATATTCTCGGTAGGAATAAACAAAGCTTTTTCATGCCCGATTCATTCATTTTCACCATTCAAATTGTCTATGTGGATTAAAATGTTATATTGTATATCATACTTTTTTATCTTGAACCAATCATTATAGAATACTTCTACAAGTCCTACGCTCCACTCTCCCTGTAGCTGTATACCTGGATAAACACTGTTTGTAAAACTTGATGACGTATTGTTTTGATACAAATGGCTACTGCCTTGCGATGAGACATAGGCGAAAAAGTCCTCCTGTTCCTGCATCCTGCACTGGGTCCTACGTCATACTGAGAACAAACCGCTTGTAAACAACAATATATACTCTTAATACTAGGACATTCAAACAACTTTTATATTTTTTATTTATTTTTATGAACATAAGAGCATACAAGGATTATTTACGTTTTATATGAATAGTTAGATGATAAATCCTGTAGACGTGGAGCTGCTTTCATCGCTACTGTATTCGCCGAAGATGGTCTCACCCGGCTTGCGTCTCTTCCATGTTAAATCCATTTCTTCATCGATTCCATTAGCCAAGGCACATCGCTTCCTCTTTTTAGTGACAGTAGGTTTATTTTCAACGGATTCCTTGGGAATGCCCGGGTGCCCATTGGCAAGAGTTGTGCATGCGTCGAGATAGTAGCGCTTATTTTCAAATTTTCTGAGGCAGTTTTTGATTGTGCGTACAGATTGAAGTTGGCATGCTTGCGCTCGGATGTTGTGAATTGTCTCAAAGTGTGTGTATGTTTTCTGGTTATAAATATCTCTGTATTGTTCATGTTTGATTTTGGCTTGTGTCTGGTAATTGACACCTTTAGCAGCCGATTTTGTTGGGTCGGACTCGAGCAATATGATGTAACACTTGGGTTGTAAGCAGATGATTTCACTCGGGTAGTCATCAGCTGTTTTGCTTTTCAATAGTCCTAGCTGTCCTTTCTTGGATTCATCGAACAAGGGGTAATTTTTGGGGTAGTTTGAGAAGTCCATGTATTCAACCAGGGGAGCTTGGCGCATTTCCGCTTCAATATCGGCCACGCCTCCGAACTGATTAGCAACGAGTCAGTGTCCGAGTAGATGAGCGAGACGTTGTCACCGTAGAGTGGTTTCAGTGTGTCATAGAAGAAGCTCTAGACTTATGCTTTTACTTTTTCAAGCACGAAGAATCTAACTTGGAGTGGATGAAGCATTCGGATATTTTTTTGCTTGAGGATCATGATGACTGTTTCGGGACCGATGACGTAGCAGTTTCTTAGGAGCGGGTTGGCAGCGTGTTTTCGGAACTCATAGGGGATGCACACGACTTTTGCCTCTAGATTTCTGTTGAGAGGGTTGAAAAACAGTTTACCGTATATACTATTGGACGAAAGTTTGTTTAGGGACTTTTCAAAGGAGTTCGTAGACTCCTGACGTTTCTGGAGATTTTTCATGATGAAAGTTTTGAAGATCGGTTCTTGCTTGATGCGAAAGATTCAATGAACCTTGGTGACTTCCAGTCCTTGCCTGAGAAGTACATGGAGAAGTTCCAGGGCCACGAGGTAGTCAGTTTGAGGTAGATGACTAGCTACAAGCTTTCGATCTGCTCGTTTTCTGTTTTTGAAATGTTCTGAGCCAGCCAAGAGATTTTTTGTGAAGGGTGAAACATTGTCCAAGGTAATATCTTTGTGATGTAGCAGGAGTATCAGCTCATCTGTTTTTCTTGCAACTTCATCGCTGACTTGGGCATCCACGAACACAATGTACGTATACTCACCAGAACAGTCTGTGTTTACCAAGTCGAATGCTTGAATTTCCTCCGGTGTGAGCTCGAGGATTTCGCCAATGATGAGGGGTTCACTCAAGCATCCAGCATAAAAACTGTTAAAGTCCCACATTGCTGCTGAAGACACGGGTAATGTAGGGTCATAGTCTTTGCATCGGGGATTGTTTATCTTGGTAAGACCTTTCATCAACGTCACGAATCCACCTCGTGTGTTTTTGACAATCAAGTTCTGGAGATCGATATCTTTGATCAGCGCCAATTTCATCTTTCCTTCGTAAAGGGCGGCTCGCATTGCAAAGCCAGGGACGCTCAAAAAAAATGGACGGGGTCCAGGGTATAGTCGCGTGTCATGGTCTCCCTAAACTTTTGGAAGACCTCGGCCAGCAGCAGCGTGTCGATGAGCAGGTATATGGTCATGTAATCACGCAACGTCTTACAGTTTGCTGCCTCCCACATTTCGATCACTTCAGCAAAATCAGAGTCCGATATTCCTTTGCCTCGAAGTTGACCGTAGGAGGCTTGTTGCGATGGGATCTCAGTTTGGTCCAGCACAGAATCCGATGTGATGGCTTCGTAGCAGAAATGTCCTTTTCGAGTGGCGAGGTCTAGAACCTTGCCACTGTGTCCGAGACTTGTGAGATGGGATTTGAGGAGTGTCATGTCATGCCCACTATCTTCAAGATTTTTGGCAAGACTGTCTAAACTAGAGTTGAGGAATGAGAACGAGTCTATGAAATTGACACCGTACTTGCTCGTGTCATCATTCAAGGAGACAGAGACGCTGGACATTTTATCTGATTGTTTTGGCAAAACATTAATTTTGGAAAAGTTTTCACCATCCAATCCTCTCAGTATGAAGCGCATGTCATAGGCGGGTGAATTGTGAGCAATGCAAGGCATGAACCTGAGTTCATCCGTTATTCTGAAGTTACAATTAAGGCACATTGCGGCCAAGTAGTTTCCTGATATTACTTCTTTATTTGGGCCGAAGACCCCCTCAACGTAATGGTTATGATGACGTACACGTTTTTTACCCTTTTCTCCAAAAGCATCTCCGCAGCATTGACATGTTTTGCTTTCGCAATATTTTTTCACGTCTTGTTTGGTGAGGACGTTGATGGGGAACAATGGTAGGATTGACATGTATTCATTATAATCCAGCAACATATTCTTAACAAGATGTGTTTCCATCTCCTCAATCGGAACTGTAGTCGAATTGACCACTTTGTGCTTTACAATTTTCCCGTCTTTATCCACAAGAGTGTAGCTGTACATATGCAACTTGTGTATGTTGACTACATGTTTCCCCTCTTGGGCGGGCTCCAGCACAGATTCACAGTCATAATAACATACAACAGGGGTTTTCATTGCTGCATGCATGGCTTAGAATTGTTACATTTCCCCTTCTTCAGGCATACCGATGTTTTGCAAGCCTGTAGTGGATGAACATAATTTTACGTGACCCTCTTTTATGCTTGCGTGCATGCCCTGCATGCAGAAGGGAAAAAAACTGATCTCTTTATCTCGTATCTCTAAATATTTTCATAAATGTAGTGAAACATGGTATGATGGCGACGTGATTAGCATCTAAGATTTGCACAAGGTGGATCGTGCGCTCCTCACTGGCCTCTAAACTGCCTCTGTATACACTAACCAGGCCGTAACCTTCTTTCTCTTTAGTGAGCTGATACAGTCTAATGTTGACATCACAATCTCTCTCTATGTTTGGTAAATCTTCTAAAGCCACAGGTGTATTCATGGGAAGATTTGGGAAGGTGAAATATGCGTTTTTGTACGGGAGATAAGTTAACTCAGACTGTCGTCTATCAATTGAAAGATGTGTGTCTTTAGGTAAATGGAAATGGGCAATCATGCTTGTCAGGACACAATTATTCTTTTTTGTCCTGACGTTGACAATATGGTACTTGCCTGGACAATTTTTGGGCAAAGGAACATAACTACCCAGTCTTTTTGTTCCTTTAGCCCCTGTCTTGTAGAATTTCAGGTCAACAGCGGATATTGTAATAATGCTCCAGCCCCGTCCTTCTAACTCCTGTTTGTCTAATTTATTTTGTAAATCTACCCCGAGATCTTTAATAAATTCACTTAAATCAAAGTTACAGAAAAAAAAGACAAATTACTTACATCTCGAGTGAAAATATGACCAACAAGATCAACCCTTCAATATCAAATTACCAAAGTCATCTTTAAAATTAATTACATTTTTGCGAGGAAGATGTGACGTCGACGAGATCAAGAGCACAAATAATGTCTGGGCTGCATCACACGCTCTTTTATTCATTACTAGACGATAAATGTGTAACCTGTTTGTCTACATGGTGGGGGTAACGCTGAGGTGTTAGATACATTACCGATAGTGACGATCGAAGCTGAAAATTTTGTGTCAAAAACTCCATTTAATGTTTTTGAATATGTCATTTAATCAAATTTATCGCTGGAGACATTAAATCAAAATGTCTTAATATCTAGCTTCCTCGGTCAAGAGGAAATCGTATTCAAACATACGAGCAAGGAAGACTTCCTATGATGAAGATGTAATATACACTAACCTTGTATATGCCCGATAGTGTAAAAGGATCCTGATAGATGATAAGCTCGAGTCTGTTGCGCGTATGCTTGGCTCTGCCATGGTGGGGTCTGATGTAGAGGTTGCGACCAGTGAGGCAGCGGATGACGCTGGTAGGTCGGGTTACTAGGCATCGTATCACCCTGATAGTTTGGCCAATAACTAACCAGCGGATACGCTGGAAGATGCTGCGTCGGTCTGCACGTGGAAAGAAAATTATATATATTAGAATATATA
>SDVV010030475.1:0-11672 GCA_016164225.1 Gammarus roeselii
TATATATAAATAAATAACTTCATGCACATTTTTTTCTACGGGATATTGGCGAATCTAATACCTCGGTAATATAGATACTCCTTGAAGAAACAATAAAGGAACTAAATGATAGACATCAGCAAGCTGATCCTGCAACTCCTTCAATCTTGTTCAGTAGAGAGATGTAAAGATTGGTTTCGATGGTCGGCTAATCCATGAATGATTATCCTATTGTGCTATTTTTTCTCGCCCTTCCGTGATCTATTCGAATTAATAATTGCTTGTGATCAAATCTAATGTATCGTATCTGTCAACACTTTTTATTCTACTCTGATCTGGATAGTATAGCTGCCCCATAAGTGCTGTCAACCACAGGACCGCGCAATTTCACCATCCGCTTATAAAAATAGGTATGGAATTTTTTAAGCGAAATCGACAGTTCTGCACCTTTTTGCCGAAATGATGAAAACGGCGGTGGTGTTCGTCGTAGAAGTAAGATTATACTTTTTTTCAGAACGGGTATCCCGCTAGCTACGACTACGGGTACGGTGTGGCAGACGACTACAGGGGAACCTACTTCGGGCACGTGGAGAAGAGAGATGGCATCCTCACTGAGGGTAAATACTTCGTCGACCTGCCAGACGGCCGCCGTATGACTGTGAAATACTACGCCGACCACACAGGCTACCACCCCACCGTCACCTACGAGCCACGACCGACACAGACTGTCCAGGATGGCCAGTTCGACCGTCCTACCTCATACCCGGACCAGGACTCTTCACCCGGTCCGGTGAACACCTACCTGCCCAACAGAAATGGTCTGGCACCGCACTACCCCGCCCCTTTCCCACATGTGCATTACGTCATCTCGCACAGAGGCTCGCCGGACTACGCCTTCAATCGCCCGTACGGCGGCCCACGTCCTTCATACGATTCCTATCCCAACTCAATTAATGCTTTTCAGCCATCATATGTTCCGAACCGGAACTATTTTCCTAACCGTCAAAACAACAACAACCACATTGGTTCATTCTTTCCTTCTCAAAGGCCTTTCATACCTGAAGACTCTCAGTCTCCATACACACCGATCAGCAGCAACGGCGGTCAGTTTGCTCCTAATTTTCCCATCTTCATACCCCAAAATACTCGGTTCAGTCCAGGAGCTAATAGACCACCTCAAGACAACACGGGCCAGCCAACTTTCGTATCTAATGGCCCATCGCTAGGGTTGGTACCCGGAGCGGTATCACCAGCCATCATCAACAGAGGACAAGGAGACAACAACTTTCGACCCATTTTTGTTCCTAACGACAAGAGACATTTCTTAAACGAGAGACAAGCTCTCCATGACCAGCCAGTAGATCCTGATAATCAGTCTGAAGGTCCATCCGACCCAGCTTTAACCTCTATAGAAGAGCACCTTGCGAACCTTGATAGCAAGCGACCAATCGCGTCTGCGAGCACAAACAACAAGCCGTTTTTTAGTATAAACACGAAGAAAAAGTTCACAACAAGGAATGCTGATGGAATGAATGATACTGTAAATAAAATGTAAAATGTCTACGGAGGGAATAAAGCGGGAATTTTGCTCATTTTTAATACACAGAGCTGTGATAACACCATCCACTCGTAACTAATACGATGGCCGTTTATTTTGAGCTGAACTTGTTACACACTTAGTCACTGACTATGATCAATGACAACCCAGTGAAGGTTCAGAGTGCAACAGGACTAACCCCTAAGTATACCAGAACTCCTCGTCATCTTTGTGCTCGTTGCTGCTTCAGATTACTGTCCGCTTTTTTCATATTGTTATACATACGAGTTTCTCAAATCGTGTAGTGGCGGGATGTTACTGTGCATAAATATAATTTTATTTCATCGCAAACAATATTTTCTAAGAGGGACACTGAATTTTCATTTAAATGCTAGCCAGAATACATTTTTTCGACCATTGCAAGCAGAAATGTTAATCTTATTGACTAGTCTAAACTTTTTGACCCTACGTGGGAGCTTGCGATGACTCGTTTTGGCCCCGGTAGAGATGTATCCATAATGTACTCTAAACTTGTTGACACTTATGTCTGTCAACTTGCTTTATGTGGATATTTATATGAACTTGGAACACATCCTCGTGATGTAGCGAGGTGGTGAAATGCATTTGCCATCTGCAGCAAAACTATGAAAGTACCTTTCAGCATTGTGAACTTGTATGTGGCCTTTTATTCATCTAGTTGGCTTAGGAATGTTGATGGTAAGATTTCAGTAATTTTAAATGACCTTCGCCAGTGTATTTCACAGTTTTGTCGTGCCGTACTGTTGACCGTGCCTTGGCTACGATCATGCTTACAAACAGGAAACGGCTTGACCTGTAGATGATTATATTGAGGGGGGTCCATCTCCACCGGAGATCTGTCGGCGCCCTGTGGTATATACGTTTAACTGCTGTTGAATAAGGCTGTCACACATGCCATAGTAACAGTACATCGATGAAAATGATTTATCTGTTGAGACAAATTTCTGGTAATTTGCATGCAGAAGCTCATGCTCAGTAGAAAATTAAATAATTGGAATAGAGCTTTAGTGCTAGGATGATCTAAGGAAGGCAGACGATTAACATAACTTTTTACAACCGTTCGTGATAATGACACGGCACAGCCGTTTATAACTTATCCTCTTTCATATTATCTTTATTTGTAGCATAAATGAAGGATTAATACTCAGTTCTCCGAGTATTATCAGATATAACCAGGCTGATTTGGGCCTAGTTTCCTAAACTAGGGTACCATTCTGTTGCATCTCTTGTTGGGTTAGTGCAGCTTGTAGTTAATTATACTAATAGATTTCCTCCTGTTACTCGGGGGAGGAAAGCGTCTAATCTAAACCTCTGTTTATCAGATGGAGGCAAGCCTCAGATCTAACCCTCTAGTTACACACATCTTCTTCCTAGCTGCAACTGTGGGCGTCAGGAATGTTGGTAGCTTTCGGCGGTCCTCAGCTTACAATCTTGTAAATGCTCGTGAAACATAATATTTTCGAATGCGGGACAAGTGATCTGTGGTCTGGCAGGTAATTTCCATATTCAGAATACATTTTTTTGCAGTAGTAGTAGATTAGATTAGATTAGATTAGAGTAAGGAAAACAAACGAGCACGAGTGCTCATGTCGAAGGTTTCCTTTGAAAGAAGTGAAAGAAGAGTGGGGGATAGTCAACGAGGCCTTAGAAATTCACGCACACCTACAGAAAAAGGAAGGTTGTAAGGACAGAAAGGAGAAGGACCACCACTACTCGCACCACTACCCACTACAACTACCTGGGATATTTCAGCCCCGGAGAAAAATAGGTCGAGTGTCAGGACGACAGTTTCAGAATCGAGGCGAACAAGAAGCGAAGAGAAGTTATCAGGTTCCAGGCGGTCGCATCTCGGACGGTCGAGCAGAGACTGCCACGCCCATACGCTCAGCGGACTCACACTTTTCCTTGAGCGCATGCCTGTCTGCTTGCCCCAGAAGTTGGGTCAGACGAACTCCAACTTGGTATTGTGTCGACTTCCAAAGGAGCATATGGGAATTAAATTTCGACAAGTATGTGCACATTTGGAAAGAGTACCACACTCAGTTGCCCGGGTATTGGTCCTCTCTCATGTGCTCAGAAGATTAGGTCTTCTGTACGCAAGTGGTTCCATGAAGGCTGTCGCACTTCAAGGTGAGACGTCGGAGTGACATCTCCTAGGGATAGACCTGCCCTTAAGTCTAGGTCGGAATTTTAAAAAATGTCGTGAAATTTTGATAAGTGCAAATGTAGGAGAACACCACGCCCAGTTTCTCAAGAGTGGTTTCTCCTGTTTTCCACCGGAGCTCCAACGTGTAGTCACTGAGAGCTCCTCCAAAGGGGACTCATTTCTTTTCGAGGTGGATGGATGATTATTCATTTTATAAATCATCAACACTTTATTTTAGTATTTTATTTAGGGCTCTAGTATTTTTCTCTACCCTCTTTTCATGATGATAAATTTTGCATTGGTTTTTATTATATATATTGAGGTTGGTTGAAATAAGGTGACCCAGGGAAGGGGGGTTCTCGTGGGACCCGGGGGTTTCGGGAACCCTGGGGGACTTGGAAGACCAGGAGGATTTGGGGGGACCCACTTGGAGCCTTTGGGACACTCTTGAGACCCTTTGAATCCTGGAACCTCTGCCTCCCCTTCCCAACACCGTAAAATCCATACACAGAGGAATGTATAAATGTGAAGTACTTCTGTAGAGAAATTAGTTATTACAGTCTACAGCATTGCTGACGCAGAGGGGGAGAGCCGCGTCGAGGATGGTTGAGGTGCATCGAAATCAGTCGAAACATGTTGAGGCAAGTCGAGTTGGGTGCGACGAGCTGAGATGAGCCAAGACGAGTGGACTCGAGGGCCTTGGGTTACCCTCCGCGGCTCATCGGGCTCTTTTGGGACCTCTGCCCTCCTTCCAAACCACTCCCACCCTAAAAATGTTCAAGTTGAAAATTTAGTTATTACAGTCGCCAAAATTACCGGCGCAGAGGGGGAGAGCCGCGTCGAAACATGTTGAGGCAAGTCGACTTGAGCGCGAAGAGTCGGGACTGGCCGAAGTGTCTAGACAAGCCCAGATGAGCCGAGGCGAGGTGAGGGGACTTGAGTTACTCTCAGGGACCTATCGGGCTCAATTGGGACCTCTGTCCTTCCCACTCTATCACCCTAAACAATAATTATGATGCCAATAATCTGAGCAGTTTTTCAGCCCATGATAAACCTGCTTTTTTTTCCTTTTCACACGATTTAATAAAGTTATGCTAGTGTTTTGGTGCGAGAGTTGCTGTTTGTAATTTCGTGAATGTTTTTTCAGTCCGTGCTCACTTCGCGCCCTACGGGGGAGCCTATTGTGACTCATCGTTGAGGCTCTGGTGGAAATGAGGCTCAAATCAAATCCGGGCTCGTTCACGCGTGCGCGACCACATGTAATTTCTGTTGTTGACCTGTACAGCGTAACTATGAACCTTGAGGTGCGTTGCGGTTGAAGTTGATCTTATCCGTGAAGCTGTAGACCTTGTACTAATTTCGACGATACTATCTGGCGGCACTGGCGTGCGTACATATTAATCGTGAGGCTCTGAGGGGTTGGAGGCGGGGATTCGTTTCATTTGAGTCTTTATCTTACCTGAATAACTAAATTGTAGCTTTACTTAACTAGGCCGCGTAGCTGTAAACATTGTGTTGCGTTGCTGTCGGAGCTGACTTTGTCCGTGTTGACGTAAACCTTGTATTAGTCTCGACGATGCAACCTGTACACACTAGCGTGCGTAAATATTACTCTTGAAGTTCTAAATGATTGGAAGCGGAGGTTCGTTTTGTCTAAGCGGTTTTCTTATGCGCACCAGCGTGCGACTGACATAGCTTAATTTTTTACATTTTTCTAACTTTAATAGCGGTGTTGTTTTTTATCCTCGCACAGTGAGGCGTGCGAGCCTACTGGAATCCATGATCGTAGAGCCCTACGGGGGAGCCTATTATGACTTCCGTTGAGGCTCTGGTGGAACTGAAGATCAAATCAAATCACTACTTCCTTTGCAATTGCTCAGTAGTGTTTAGGTCAGATGTGCAACGTCATTTTCCTTTAAATACGGAGTTGACGAAATTTAAATCATGTCGCGATTTACCGTGGAGATGTCGGGACATTACCTCGCATTACTATAAAAATTAAGTTCGGTTGTAACACTCTGTGTAAATTACGATTAGTTCTTGTAAACGGCTTCAAATGAAGAATCTATAATTATCGTTGAATCGGTATTTCGAGTTTCATTTGATCCACATAATTCTTAATAGTTTAGACAGCGCGACGGCATTAATGTTGAGTTTGATAGGGCATCCCTTTCCAGCAGGCTGAATGCATCCACATACAAGTGTTTATTCTTACTAGAATTAATGCAGTTATTCGAGTGTTGTAATTTTAGAGGCGGCAGCTGCTCTGGCTGTCACAAAACGCCTGAGGTTGAAGGCAGGCTGGATCACCTCAACAAAACCAGGCTAATTTGTGCAACGTGCGACTGAAGTCTAAAATGTTCCCTAACTCCGATAAAGTAATAGCTAGGCGCAATTATTGACCAAAAACTCATCTACCCAATCTTCCGATGTAAACAAATCGAAATAAAACCGGCCAATTCAATTTTACTTTCAAGTGTGTTCTATAGGAGTGCAGACTAGTGGTAGCAGAACTTGAAAGGCAGTAGACAAGAGATAAAATCCACTAATTTTTGACTACTAACAAAAATCAAATGCAATGACGAAATAGAACTAATCAAAATAGGTTCTGAATAAACTAGTAGAGCTACACCACTCATATTCGCGCCCTACGGGGGAGCCTATTGTGACTCACGTTGGGGCTCTGGTGGAAATGCGGCTAAAATCAAATCAAACAGTCATATTTGATTCGAGTCTCATTTCTACCGGAGCCTTACCTACAACAGTCATAATGCCTAAAGATGTGGCAGGCTCAGTTCGTGGTCTATTCGGTGGTCGAGACAGAGTGACCCAACACCAACTGCAGACAGACACCTACGGATGGGATTCATTGAAACCATTATTTTACAAATATTTACTTATAAAAATATTTCCGTAGAAGCCATTCACAATAAAGCATTAATAAGGCATAACGAAAAACAATGTGGGTATGGAAGGCTGCGGTAAAATAAGTATCGAATTAAAGCTGGTATTGGTTTCATCAGTCAGGACTTAATAACAATGCTAGTGTCCTGGACTGAGAGCGTCTTAAAAATAGCTACTCATTAAACAATCTTGGTTATTATTTTGTTAATGACTTCCTTCTCCCTGAAATTACTGGTAACATAATGGAAATCCATAGCCCTTGTTTGAGTTTAATCTCCACTTCAAATATCTTTCGGTGGATATCATCTGAACGGATACTATCCAAATAGAATCGCATTTAGCTTTCAAGCTATGGCAATAACTGATATTTTGTAGAAACTGGAAGACAAAATATAAATGATAGATTAAAAATACTAATACAGACGCGAGGCCGAAATACCCCAGAAGAAGGATGGCCGACGGCAAGACACCTCGCACACCTTTCATGCACGCACACACATACCAAACATTAGCCCTTTGAAGTTAATGGGTCAGGTCAGGATCCGGCAGCATTCACTTCGTTGTCAGGAGTGAGGTTTGAGATTATGGCTAGCAGCAGGGCCGACAGCGTTCACCGGTTTACCCTCTGCTGCGTTATACTGCCGGGACCTAACCCAACCCATGCCCGAGCTGTTTCTCAATGAGACGCCAAGGTTGGGAAAGCGCGTCATTCAAAGCCGCGTCAGAACTCTTCCATTCATACCAGTCTTCACTCTCGCCAGTCCATTGCACGCTCTCTTGTTACCTCCACTTAGATGTCTCTCCTCCCTGAAGCCTGCTCTAAGACATCCACCCACTCAAGCGTCGGTCTTTTTCCAGGCCTCCACCCAATCACCTCCCCTTTCAACTTATCTCAGGTCATCCACCTCCCAGATTGTAAAGTATTTGAACAATAGCGTCAGTCTCTCTATAGAGGTCTGGTTGAGGGCAAGATAATCCTCAAACTATGCTCAGCCACACTCACATTTCGGCATTTAGTGCTCAGGAAAAAAAATTATGGGTAGAATAAATCATTTTTCAGCTTGTAGGGCTGTAATGGATTTAACGATGTCTGCCAAAGCAATTTTAAATTTTTTGGGAAGTTTTTTCATATGAGAATAAAAGGTTCCGGAATAAACAGCACATTTTGATCAAACATACATCGTACTTGATACAAGAATAGCCATCGGCCCAGTCCCTGTTAAAGCTCACGCGGTCTTACGCGCAGACATTCCAGATGGTGCGAGAGAACGAAGTCAGCGACTTAATGATAAAGAGTAAACGAATAATAACCGAAACCAAGGTGCAATGTGCCTGCATAGTAAACAGTCGAGCACTAAGAACACCAAGATGCCAGGCTTGACACAACCCACTCGCTAGATGTCATTTTCTAACGACTCTTCGAACGATGAGACGTCAAGTCAAATAATTCACTTACATGTAACCAATTCGTTAGGATTGAACATTTCCACCAATACCCGGTTACAACAAATAACAGAACCTACGCACCGACCCACTTGAGTGGATATGGTATAGCCTTCAAAGAGTATGGATGCAAAAACGGACAAAAGAATTGAACAATAACTCTACAAACAACTATATGTTAGAACAATGGAAGCTCTCTAGAAATAAATACTGTGAGATCCCTGAACAAATGCGGGCAAGACTAATTAGCAAGCGGTCGCCTGTCAATCGTGCGAGAAAGAGCAAAGTGCCGCAAACTTTCGACTAGATATGTCGGGCAGCAAGGCGAAAAATAAAGCTAGGGTCCAAGGGTAGGTGGTTGCAGCTCGTTAGATGAGGATTGTATTAAGGTGACTAGAAATGGATCCTATTTAGGGGGAGGCATTGTTAGCACGCACACTGTAGATGAGCTGCCCTGAACACTCGTGTTGTTCAGATCAAGTCTATACTTGATGAAAGCACGTTTGAAACGACTGAGGAGACGAGCAATTAGGTGTTCAACATCTTTAAAACTTTAGCGTTCAACATCTTTTAAACTTCAGTGTTGAACATCATTAAAACTGTACAAATCAGGCCCCTTGTATGGCCGCCACCTCAGCCCTCTCGAAACCCCGAGTCAGAGGCTCTAAATAGGTGCCCTCCTGCCATTAAAAAAGTTTGAAAACTCAAACAAGCAGTTTTTTGTAGGGCCTGGTCGCCTGCCTGCATTGATGGCCCTTAGGCCGAGGCTCTCACATAGGCACTCCCTTGCTATTCACAAGCATGAAAACGAAACAGATTAGAGTAAGGGCGTAAGTCCAACGGAGCTACCGACGCAAGTCTTCGCCTGCTCCTCCGTAGGGAACGAAGGTAGACTATTCTAGAAGGCTCGCACTCCTCTGTGTGTGAAAACAGTAACTTTATCGAAATCAACGTTTAGAAATTTCAGCCGTGATACATTCGCACGCTGGTGCAAACAGTTAGGTCTTGCAAGTACTATGCAAACAGATTTATTTTAATCATTTAGAAGTTCAAATTGTGGTCGATACGCACGCCAGTGCACACAGGTTCTATATTCTCACAGAATACAAGGTTCACAGCTCCGCCCTACGGGGGAGTCTGCATTAACTTCGAGTTGGGACTTCACAGCTACGTTGGGACTTCACAGCTACGTACATAAGGTCAGTTTCAATACAACCATCCGGCCCGTGTGCGGGCCAGCGCACACAGTTAAGAAAACTTAAAATCAGTACACAGGGTCACTAACAGATTCTAGCACAATTGGACGTTATACAATAGAACGTTTCAGCGGATACGTGTTTGCAGTGTGAAAACTTCAGTGTGTAGAAGGGGGGGAGACAAGTTCCTCAAAGGAGCCCCAAATAGCTCCAAGTCTCAATCTTTCCCGACTTGTCTGGACTTATCGAACGCAAAGCCTACTCGCCTCAACTGGTCTCGACATACCTTGACTTGCCTCTCCATTTCTGCGCAAGTCCATCGTGGATTAGAAGAACCAATTGGCCTATTTAAGCATTGCACTTACATAAAGATTCTCAAGCCCCGGCCTTGTAGCCGGGGCTTGAGAATCTTGCTACCATATCCACCGCGTGTCGTCGAAGGCGACGAAAGGGGGCGTCCGTAGCCGGGAGTAGAATCGTGCTACCGCAACTCCTGCGTGTCGTAAAAGGCGACTAAAAGAGCGGAGTGGAGGGGCTAGGAATCCCGTTCTCTGTAAAACCTTTCCTCGAAGACGGCAAGACGCGCGGGGGGAGGAGAGGCACACGCCTCTCCGAACCCTATTGTTAGGGTCGCTGAATGTGCGTGGCTGAAGTACGAATGATGTAAAGATAAAGAGGAGGCAGATAGGTGAGATGTTTGTGAGGAGGAAGTTTGATGTGTTGGCGCTGAGTGAGACGAAGTTGAAAGGTAAGGGCGAAAGTGAGTTTGGTGTTGTAAGTGGAAGAAAGTCTGGTGTGGAGGAAGGTAGGGCACGAGAAGGTGTGGTCTTGATATTGAGTGATCGGTTGGCTGGTAGCGCTACCGAATGGAAGGAGGTGTCCTCAAGATTGATGTGGGTGAAAGTTAAGTTAGGCGTAGAAAGATGGGCATTTGTGAGTGCTTACGGACCTGGCAGTGAGAGGAGTGAAAAGGAGAGGGAACAATTCTGGACTGACCTGAGTGAGTGTATTGAGAATTTTATAGGTCATTTCAATGTAGTTGTACTGGGTGACCTTAATGCGAGAGTTGGAGATGAAATGGTGGAGAATGTGATAGGAAGGTATGACGTTCCCGGTAGAAATGACAGTGGAGAAAACCCGATAGGTCTGTGTATGGAGCAGGAGTTGGTGGTCGGGAACAGTTTGTTCAAGAAGCGAGATATCCACAAGTACACATGGGTAAGGAAGGCCCATGGTGCAATGATAGAGAGCACTGATGGATTTTGTGCTGATATCGAGGAGAGTGGTGGGGAGGCTGTTGGATGTGCGGGTGGAGGAGTGTCTGACCATCTGCTGGTGGAGGGTAGATTAAAGAGTGGAGCAGAAGTGGAAGGGCAACAAAGGAGTGCGAGGAGAAAGAAAGGTAGTGAAAGTGAGTGGACTGAATGTGAAAAGTAGAGCCGAGGAGTTTCAGCAGGCGTTGAAGGAAAAATATGACATCGTGAGAGGGCAGGACCTGAGAGATGTGGAGGTAGAAAGGGAGACGTTAAGGGATGCGTTGCTGAGGTGTGCGAAGAAGGTGTGTGGTGCGCGCCGTGTTGGCGGGTGCAGGAGGAAAGGCTGCGAGTGGTGGAACGAGGTCAAACTGGCGGTGGCACGGAAAAGAGGTGCGATTGAGGAGTGGTTGCAGGTGAAGTCGGAGGTGGCTTGTGAAAGATACAAAGAGAGGAGAAACGAGGTGAAGCGGGTGGTGAGGAAAGCCAAAAGGGACGCTGATGCCTGGTGGGGCAGACGGTTGTGCCAGAATTTTGAGGAGAACAAAAAGATGTTCTGGAAAGAGGTGAAGAGGGTGAGAAAAGAAGAGACCGGAAAGGAGGGAGTGGTGAAAGATGAAAACGGCCAGTTGTTGTTGGAAAGTGGTAGTGTACGGAAGAGGTGGGCCGAGTATTTTGATGAGTTGTTGAATGTCGAGGATGAGATTGTTGCTGTGGGTGGTGGTGCACGGATGCCAGTTTTGGGAGTAAGACTTGTGGCGGACATTACCAGGGAAGAGGTGCAGGAGGCGGTGGACGTGATGAAAGCAGGGAAAGCCCTTGGTTTGGATGGCGTTGCGACCGAGTGCCTGAAGAAGGGTGGAGTAAAGATTGTCGAATGGTTGGTGAGGTTACTGAACTTGTGTTTTGCGGCAGGCGTGGTACCGAGTGAGTGGCGCAGTGCCTGCATTATTCCGCTATATAAGGGCAAAGGAGATAAAAATGAATGCTGCAACTCGAGAGGTATCAGTCTGTTATGTGTGGTTGGTAAGTTCTACGGGAGAGTGCTGATCAAAAGGATTAGAGACAACGGACTGCGCAATTGGAGAGGAACAGTGTGGCTTTAGGAGTGGTAGAGGGTGTACCGATCAGATTTATGCAGTGAGACAGGTATGTGAGAAGTACCTTGCCAAAGG
>SDVV010030476.1:0-11672 GCA_016164225.1 Gammarus roeselii
GAAATCTAGTGTAACTGTAGATAATAGGATTGAATCTGTATATAGGTGGAGTAAATATAGTGCTCTGTTTGTTTTGTTTATACATGTGTAGCCCTTCCATTAAATCGTACTTGGACCATGTCTTTTAATTTGTTTGCCTACCAGCGTTTGAACACAACAACGAATAAATCCGAGAGATTATTATTCAGTTTATGAGGTCGTATAAGTTTATTTCATAATGTCTGACAATTTGTGAAGTAAGTCATAGTTTGCAATTCTATGTAATGGAGTGAAAATAAAATTGGCGGACAACCTTAACAAAGGCGCTTTTTATGAATATATTACATTACATCACGGTCTCTCAGGATCGGCATATATCGAATATTTTGTTTTCGCTAAGTTCTATACAAAGAATACGCTATATAATACTGCGTAAATCAACCAATTAGAATGATCGAAAGCACTTGTACCCAAAACTCTATCTAAATTGTACATAAAACAATTTGTTTTGTAGAAACAGTAAATAAGTTAAGCCCAACTAGAGCGCTCAATAAACTGTAGAATGAACATTCGATTGAGTAAAGCAACATTTTTTCTCGTGCTGGAATAAAACAATGCACAAAGTTGAGCGAGCATTCTATTCCTATGGAAACCTAATGCTGGTATCCACGCCATGCACTTCCATTAAAATTAAGAGGCGAACGACCAGTTCTCATCAGCAACACTGAAGTGTCCCAACACTCTAAAGACTATATCACTTTACACAGCTTAGTATGTAATCAGGCAGTATGACATAGGCAAAACTATTATGATAATAAAAAAATGGCGGTACATTACCAGTTAGATGTATCTAGAACTATGAAGCCCAGACACCAACTAAAACATACGCACGGACAGTTGAATACCTGACACCATTTAACAAGAGTCCTATTAAAATTGGAAGAATAAAAATCCAAATATACAGCGAGGTTGTTGAGCTAGCGATTCTTCTGCTTTTAACAAGGTTACAAATTTTCTTTGTAGCCGGGGCGTTAGAATCTTGCTATCGTATCCACCGCGTGTCGTAGAAGGAGACTAAAAGGGCGCCCCGTAGCCGGGAGTAGAATCGTGCTACCGTAACCCCTGCGTGTCGTAAAAGGCGACTAAAATGGTCGGGGTGAAAGCGCTAGGGATCCCTTTCTCTGTAAAACCCATCCTCAAAGACGACAAGACGAGCGGGGGAAGAGAGGCTTACGCCTCTCCGAACCCTATTGTTAGGGTCGCTGGATGTGCGTGGCT
Organism: Gammarus roeselii; assembly: GCA_016164225.1. NCBI lineage: Eukaryota > Metazoa > Arthropoda > Malacostraca > Amphipoda > Gammaridae > Gammarus > Gammarus roeselii. The sequence goes on from SDVV010030476.1 coordinate 1,258, forward strand.
GTAGTACGAATGATGTAAAGAGGAGGGAGATTGGTGAAATGTTTGTGAGGAGGAAGCTTGATGTGTTCGCGCTGAGTGAGATGAAATTAAAAGGTAAGGGAGAATTTGAGTTTGGTGTGGTAAGTGGAAGAAAGTCTGGTGTCGAGGAAGGTTGAGCAAGAGAAGGTGTGGTTTTGATATCGAGTAATCGGGTGGCTAGTAGCGTTACTGAGTGGAAGGAGGTGTCCTCAAGATTGATGTGGGTGAAAGTTAAGTTAGGTGTAGAAAGATGGATATTTGTGAAGGCATATGGTCCGGATAGCGAGAGGAGTGAGGAGGGGAGGGAACAATTCTGGACTGACCTGAGTGAGTGTATTGAGAGTTTTGGATGTCAATTCAATGTAGTTGTACTGGGTGACCTTAATGCGAGAATTGGAGATGCAGTGGTGGAAAATGTTATTGGATTTCCACCACTGCATCAGGTTTTTCCACCGTCATTACCGGTAGAAATGATGACGGTGGAGAAACCTGATAGGTCTGTGTATGGAGCAGGAGTTGGTGGTCGGGAACAGTTTGTTCAAGAAGCGAGATATCCACATGTACACATGAGTATGGATGGCCAGTGGTGCAGTGGTGGAGAGAGCGCTGATGGATTTTGTGCTGATATCGAGAAGAGTGGTGGGGAGGCTGCTGGATGAGCAGGTGTTGAGAAGGGAAGGTGGAGGAGTGTCTGACCATCTGCTGGTGGAAAGTAGATTAAGAGTGGAGCAGAGGTGGAAGGACAACAAAAGAGTGGATATCTCAGCGTTGCTGAGATGTGCGAAGACTGTACGGTGCGCGCCGTGTGGGCGGGTGCAGAAGGAAAGGTTGCGAGTGGTGGAACGAAGAGGTTAAACTGGCGGTGGCATGGAATAGAGGAGCGTTCGAGGAGTGGTTGCAGGTGAAGTCGGTGGGGACATATGAAGGCTATGATGAGAGGAGAAACGAGATGAAGCGGGTGGTGAGGAGAGCCAAAAGAGACGCTGATGCCCGGTGGGGCAGACGGTTGTGCCAGAATTTTGAGAAGAACAAAAAGATGTTCTGGAATGAGGTGAAGAGGGTGAGAAAGGGAGAGACCGGGAAGGAGGAAGTGGTGAAAGATGAAAACGGCCAGTTGTTGATGGAATGTGGTGATGTACGGAAGAGGTGGGCCGAGTATTTGATGAGTTATTGAATGTCGAGGATGACAGAGAGGCTGACATTGTTGCTGTGGGTGGTGGTGCTCGGATGTCAGTTTTGGGAGAGATACTTGAGGCGGGCATTACCAGGGAAAAGGTGCAGGAGGCAGTGGAGGTGATGAAAGCAGGGAAAGCCTCTGGTTTGGATGGAGTTGCGACCGAGTGCCTGAAAAAGGGTGGAGTAACTATTGTCGAATGATTGGTGTCGTTACTGAACTTGCGTTTTGTGACAGGCGTGGTACCAATTGAGTGGCGCAGTGCCTGCATTGTTCCGCTGTAGAGGAGCAAATGAGATGAAAATGAATGCTGCAACTCGAGAGGTATCAGTCTGTTAAGTGTGGTTGGTAAGTTGTACGGGAGAGTGCTGATCAAAAGGATTAGAGACTGTACGGGCTGCGCAATTGGAGAGGAACAGCGTGGTTATAGAAGTGGTAGAGGGTACGCCGATCAGATTTTTGCAGTGAGACAGGTCTGTGAGAAGTACCTTGCAAAGGGAAAGAGGTCTGTGAGAAGTACCTTGCAAAGGGAAAGGACGTCTTCTGGGCTTTCATGGATCTGGAGAAGGCATACGACAGGATTGACAGGAAAGCGCTGTGGAGGGTGTTGCGTTTGTATGGAGTGGGCGGACATCTGTTGAAAGCGGTGCAGAGTTTCTAAGTTGGCAGCCGAGCATGTGTCTGAGTGGGAAGCGAGGTGAGTGATAGGTTCACAGTAAAAGTGGGACTGAGACAAGGCTGCGTGATGTCTTCTGGCTATGCAGTATCTATATGGATGGAGTGGCCAGGGAGGTGAACGCGATTGTGCTGGGTCGTGGCTTGGAGCTGTTGGAAGCGAATGGGCGGAGTTGGTAGCTGAGCCAATTGCTATTTGCGGATGATAAGGCCCTGGTTATGGATTCAGAGGAAAAGCTATGTAGACTAGTGTCTGAGTTTGGAAGAGTGTGTGAAAGGAGGAAGCTACGAGTGAACGTGGGTAAAAGTAAAGTAATGAGATGCTCGAGGACTGTCGATGCGAGCAGAACTAGTGTCCTCCTAAATGGAGAGTTGTTGGAAGAAGTTCAGTGTTTTAAGTATCTGGGCTCCCATGTGGAGAAGACTGAATTAGTGGAAACTGAGGTGAAGTCGCGAGTGAAGGAGGGGTGTAAAGTGTTGGGTGCACTGAAGAGCGTAATGAGCTGCAGGACGTTGGGGATGGAAGCAATTGTGCTGTACGGAGCTGAGACTTGGAGGGTGAGAGCAGAGGAGAGAAGAAGGTTGAATGTTTTCGAGATGAGATGTTTGAGGAGCATGCATGGCTGGAGTGTCGCTGAGAGACAGGTTCACTAACGACGTGGTTCGCATTAGAACAGGGATGGTGAAGAAGTTAGAGGACAGAGTTGATTCGTTTGTTCTGAGATGGATAGGGCACATGGAGAGGATGGATGTAGGGGGATTGGTAAAAAGGGTGATGAATGCGGAGGCGAGTGGACGTAGGCCTAGAGGGAGACTGAAGTTAGGTGGATGTATGGTGTGAAGCAGGCGTTAGGAAGGAGAGACGTGAGTGTGGAGGTAGCGAGAGAGCGTGCACTGGACAGGCGTGAGTGGAGAATGATTGTGAACAGATGAGTTTAGACGCTGCCCTGATGTGCTTTCCTGCCCTAGGCATATCGTTGACAGACGGGATGGTCGTAAGCGGAGGGGGGGGGGCGGTCATCATGACGCGGCAGGGGTAAACCAGTCACGCTGTCGGGCCCTGCTGCCGACACTACCCTCGTACCGCATTCATGACCCGGAGGGTGTGTTGCTGGGTCCTCGATCGACCCTTTTTCGCAAAAGAGTTGAGGTGTGCGAGTGTGAGTGTATGAGAGTGTGAGGTGCGCTTGCCGTCGGCCATCCTTGCTAGGGTATTTCGGCCAAGTGTCTGTATCTATATCTGCAGGTATTGTTGCCAATGATCCTGCACAAGAGCCAACATAGAATTTTCCCTACTGTTTTGTATACTTAGTAAAATTTAGTCTAAGGTCATCGGTAAAGAGACAGAAAGTCGCTTTGATGATGACGGAATTACCATCTGACTACACAATCTAAACGTTTATGAATTTAAGATACTCACTCGCTCGATGCCAGAAAGACTTTGACTCCAATGCACTAGAAAAACTTGGCACTCTAATCTACTGTAATCTATTATAATCACTGCAGAATAACATTCGTTAAGTTGAAATTACTAAAACCAGAAAACTGTAATTCACGATAAGAACAAAGGTCCAATCAGCCAATCTACCAATATGATGATGATTGTAGCGCTAAAATATTCCATGCAGGTGAGCGAACGGCTGAGTTAGTTGCCACTCCCTAGGCTGCTGCCAGTTTGTTGGCTTATGCTAGTGATGGACGGCAGAGGGCGCATCCTACGGGAGGGCTTGAATAATGTTTCGTACATCTTACCCTGAGTGTAGCCGGAGGGACTTTAATATACCGGTCAGAAGCGGCTAATAAAGGAAAGAGGAAATTGAGACCTTTCAAAGTTGAGATGCTTTGAATTCAATTTCCTGTTTTCTTATTGGTTGCTTTAGAGCAATATTGTCACCGGGTTAGACCCAGGTCATGAGACGTAGGAAGTAGAAGCTTGAATGACGTGTAGCAGGCGTCGCAGCTACTACACGACCCGGCCTCGGGAGGTGATGCGGCCCCTAAGATCGAGGCTGGCAGCAGCGATCACCTGAAACAGGGCGAGGTTGTGATGACACTTCGTTCAATTCTTCTGATGATTATCAGAAGGCCAATAGCTGATTTGATAGGATTCACTGAAAAGGCGGACTTCGAGTAACACAACTCGACCGCAAGTGATTTCAGTAGCGGGATTTGGTTGTGGCTGAAATACAGTTTCAGTATCGGATGTTGGTAGTAGCTGAAATACAGTTTCAGTATCGGGTGTTGGTAGTAGCTGAAATACAGTTTCAGTATCGAGTGTTGGTAGTAGCTGAATTACAGTTTCAGTATCGGGTGTTGGTAGTAGCTGAATTACAGTTTCAGTATCGGGTGTTGGTAGTAGCTGAATTACAGTTTCAGTATCATGTGTTGGTAGTAGCTGAATTACAGTTTCAGTATCGGGTGTTGTTAGTAGCTGAATTACAGTTTCAGTATCGGGTGTTGGTAGTAGCTGAATTACAGTTTCAGTATCGGGTGTTGGTAGTAGCTGAATTACAGTTTCAGTATCGGGTGTTGGTAGTAGCTGAATTACAGTTTCAGGATCGCGTGTTGGTAGTAGCTGAATTACAGTTTCAGTATCGGGTGTTGGTAGTAGCTGAATTACAGTTTCAGTATCGGGTGTTGGTAGTAGCTGAATTACAGTTTCAGTATCATGTGTTGGTAGTAGCTGGATTACAGGTTCAGTATCGAGAGTTGAAAGTAACTGAATGACTGGAAGACGGATGAACCGAACACAAAGGCCAATATCACCAACCTATGGCAGCAGACAACAATAATTAACTGCAGGCAACGAATATTTTAAGCAATAGGGTTGAAACAATACAACCTAAGATAACCGAATTTTGTGTGATTATTCAGTATAACAATAATATTGAAGCTAACAAGTCGCGTTACGTTCAAAGATATTGGAGGAAAAAATCTCCACTCCTGGCTAACTTTTCAGTCGCTAGCTTCATTCAAGTGGACGGTATTGGAACTGAGATTTAAGATTTTTAAATATTCAATTGTTGTCATTGTACCAAAAATTATGAAAATAGTAAATTGAAATATAGAAATAGTATTTGTTAAGTTATTATACATCACTAAAAATAAAGTCCTTACAAGAAAAAACAATGATTGCTGCAAGATAGATGTCTCAGACGAGACCGTCTTTGAACTTGCACTGCCTTCATAGAAAGAAACGGCATCATGTTCCTGACGTCATCTATCATCGTCGGAAGAAACGGTATTATGTTCCTGACGTCATCTACCTTCTTAGGAAGAAAGGTTATCATATTCCTGAGGTTATTTACCTTCGTAGAAAGAAACGGTCTCATGTTCCTGACGTCATCTCTTTGTTGGTCACCTCACAAATAATTTTGTGAGGTGACCAGTGAGCCTCATGGTCAAAACCAAGCAAAAGTTTCTCAAACAACACCTCGCCTGCATCAGCGACTTTCTTTGCTCAGAGACATGATGAAAAAAATGAAATTGGAATTTTTTATTCAGAAAATGGGAAAAGAAGGATAACTACCCTAGTGATCCCGAGTTAAAGCTGGTAATGAAGAAAGAAGTCGTTGCTGTTTCACAGCTTCTGCTAGGTGTGTATTACAATTTGTCTACACACAATTCAAACGTTTATCGAGACCAAACATAAAAACACTATCCAACCATGAAAAATGCACCAGAGTGTCGTCCAAAACGCACGGTTATTTTACTTAACTTTAAGACCGCCTGTAATGATTTGTGATATTTTTATATTTGGTTCAACCTAAATAAGCGTTGGAATAACTGTTCATCCATAGTATTAAAGACGACGCATACGTGGGTCGTGTTAAGATAAGCGGACATAACCTTTGAATTTACGAATTTACTGGCAGGCGACAAATGTATTTAAAATTGTTTAATCCAACCGTCAACGGGGCAATTTTAATGACTAATGGAACATGCTGGTACCGGTTATCAACTTTGAAGAACGGCAGTATCTTAGCAAGAAGAACACAATATTTAGAACCGAATTGTGGTATTTTCTCGCAAAAAACACTTGCAACGAGGGTCGTTATAACTTTTGAATTTACCGTTTAAAATTAAAATTCTACTCCGCAAAGAACTCACCTTACGATCAGCTTCAGAGGGTTGGCTGCGGCGAGACAATACGGTAGCCTGGCGGGACCTTGATACAGAAGAGGAGCTCTGCGACGAACCAGGGTCATCGAAATCTCCAGCAGGAGAGACTGGAGCAGCATTTGTTTTATCACCCCTGAGGGGAGTTAATCTAGCAGCAGAAGCAGCTCTATTGACAGCAGGTGAAGATGCCCTGACAGGTACAGGAGCAGGAGCACTGGTGGTATCTGGCAAACTTACTGATGGCAAGTTGGCATTTGCGCGGGTTCGACCACGTCCTCGACTTACAGCAGCGTCGGCGGACCTGGACTCCACTTCCAGATCTTCAGAATCATCCTGAGCTGGACGAGGAACAACTACGGGCTTGAAGCTTCGAGTTTCTTCTTCTGTCGTGGCAGACAGTGAAGATGCTGCTGGTTCGGCTCTGCCTCGAGGAGCAGGAGGGGATGCCTCGGAAACATTAACGACGTCAGAGGCGCTTGCCGTATCGGCTACTGGTTCAGGTTCCGGTACCGGTTCTGGTACCGGTTCCGGTTCAGCGTGGGGCTCGTCTGGAGAGTCAGACCGGGGCTGCCTCTGGATACCCTTTGGAGGATCGTCTTTACTGGGAATCTTGGATCCCTGCTGAAAGATTATACTAGAAATAATTCCATCGTTGTAACTTTTTGAGACTTGAGGAATACAGGAAAAAATATATTACACATGGGTTTTCTTCATCCCAGCTGCGAATGTTTTTTAAGTAAGTATGCCTTGAAAGAGACGAAAAGATAGATTTATCTCTAAATGCAAAACACAACGTTGCTGAACATCGAATAGTGATGAAGTGAGGCCTGACCTGCTTAGCGTTGAAGTCTGCGACGATGTTGAGTCCGGGCACCATGTCGCAGCAGTCAGTGAAGGAGGCACAGCAGTACTCGGGGAAGTGGGGATCGATGGCGGCATTGGCTTTGCAGTGCTGGGGTTTGACAAGAATGATAACCGTGTGAACCCTCATGAACAAATTATAGAACATCATGCATACTATAAGTCAACAAATGAAGTAAAGCAACGACCAATGAAAGTTGAAAGAGACTTAGTCATCAACTGCTTTTGTTTTGTTTTGTTTGTCACAAAAATAGTTTTCGTGCTGCTACGTGGAACATTTTCCTTCATTCTACACAGATGCTTTACATTATTGAAACTTATAATAACACTTCATCTATAAGACAAATATGTACTTGAGACAGTTTGTGGACGCATTCTTTTCCAGTATATTTTGCGTCAAGTTCGCATGATTAACTCATTTGCATCAGACGTTATTTTATTGGGACAAGCAGAAAGCTACGATCTGAAATGCGTTGTAGCTTTTGTTTACGCAGCGTTTACTTCGTCCATTCATTCCCGGGAGGGTCAGATGGCGGTTCCGTGGCGTCCTCGGCAGCATTGGGAATAAAGGGATCCAAGCATAAACCTCCAGCGGTTTGACCAAGAGTTTGATTTCGGAGAGCTGTGAGGGACTTGCTACGCTGGAGAACAGGTGGACAGTGATATGGTTAGCCGATCGTCGGTCCCAAGGGTCCCAAACGCCAGTTGCTTGTTTGTGGCCCATGGGCAATTTCAATGAGGTGATTGTCGAATGTTTGTTCGAGGGCTGGGAGGAGGAGACCGGAGATTGCGATTGTAATTTTTTATGCGAAAGATGTCGCGGCGATGGGGGATAGAACAGAGCCTAGCGGGACACAAGGCTCAGTGACATGAATAAGTGCCCCAGTGGAGGGGGCTGGTGATCTAGCCTGCTATGTTGGGATTCAATAAGAAGTGGTGGCATCTCAAGGAGGAGGGGGGTGTGGTTCACTGTGGCAAACGCCTTTGAGATGACATTAGCGGCGCAATGGTTCGTAAAGGCGGATTCTTCTGATTAAAATCGTCGGCTATGTCTGTGATCAGAGGAAGAAGAGCAGTGGTAGTCGAGTGGTGGAGGCGGAATCCGTGCTGGGTGTCGGAGAGTGTAAAAGCCGTAGCAATATGGGGAAAGAGGAAAAGTTATATGGTTTTGACGGTAGAGCACAAAAGAGAGACTAAAGGACAGTTTGAATTGCTTAGTTCTTTGGGTCTGCCTTGTTTTGAGATGGGGTTTACTTTAGATTTCTTCGAGGTTGCCGAGATACTCGAGTTACTAAGTGAGAGAATACATATGAAGGTGAGGTATTAGATGACACTGGGACCTAGGTGTTGCAGATGGACAGATGTGAGCAGGCCAGGGCCGGAGGCCTTATAGTTACCCGACGAGGCGATTGCTCTGGCGACGACTTGGTGGAAGAACAGGATGAGGGAGTCATCGAAGCGGTGGAGGACGTGGATTTGTCTAATGAAACGGAGAGAAGAGGGGTTGTGACAGTGGGTGGATGGAGGTGAACTGTTTATTAAGGATGGTTGCAATATTGGGGGACCTATCGATGTTTTTATTGCAAGACTAGAATGGTTGGTTTGGGAAGTATTTATACGTTTTCTTGAAAAGACACGCTGTAGGTACAAACTTGTGTAGGGCTTGTGTCGGTGGCATCTGCTCTGCCAAATCCGGTGATGCACTGGGAGATTTCTTGAATGAGTGCTGGGATAGTGGGGTGAGATGGTTCGAAGGCTCCGGCTGCGTCACCTTGGTCTATGAAGTCTTTGTATTCAGGAATTAGGTGCGGTATATGGGTTTGGTCGTGGCCTGCGAGAATGTGTTGTTTTGCTGCGGTAAGGATGATTGAGAGAAGTGCTTCTCGTTGGTGGAGCAGGAGGAGCGTGGTGGGAGAAAAGAAAAAGGCTGACTCAGTTTCGGAAGTAAAACAGACACTGTCTGCTCTTCTACAGCGTATGATGGTGTGGCAAGTACCACTGGTGCACAGGTTAGTTGAGAGGTAACTATAGGCTGGTGGTCGGAGTTTGGAATGGTATGTGCCGATCAGGTCGTCTGAAAGGCGAGGTGTGCAGTGATAAAGGTAATAACGCGGGAGGGGAGAGGATCATCGAAAGGAAGCCTGGTCGGTGTGCTCTCGTTCAGAGCGACAAGAGGACCCTGGTTCAACGCTGTGTCCAGTGCCTCTCTTAGAGCGACTGCCCGATCGTCTTGGGTCATCGAGTGCCAGGAGGGGTGGTAGGCGTTGAGGTCACCAGCTATGAGGGAATTGGAGGAGTAATTGGAATAGCACGATGTTGATTACACGTATAGTCTGGTCGTTGTACGTGACTTCTAAATGAAGATGTTCTGCTTTAATTTTTTTTAATTGCAGGATGTTGAGGGAAGAAGCAGTATGCTAGAAAGGGCATGAAGGTGAGGGTAAAGCGGAAGAGAAGGGCGGCGGATGAGGAGAGTAAGGAGGAGGCTGGGTGGGCGGAGAGAGAGATGGCTTGTCGCGGGGGCCGAGTGTTGGAAGGGTGAAACGCAGATAGGGTGCTGTTACTTGATATGCCGGGGGGAAGGAGCCGGGATGAGGAAGCTGGATGAGGGTCATTAGAACTCGCGCAGTTAGGGCAAGTCCACTGAGGATGGTATCCGTCACGTTTTGTCAATCTGTACGTGACTTGTGGGTCAATAGCACACGAGCAGAGCAAACGAAGGACCCCTGGATCAAAGTGATTCTACGAATACAGTCGGAGCACGGGTACTTGGGGAGGACAACGGGGGAGGACGCAGCATGTTTGGGTAGAAGTGGGAGGGGAGGAGGGCCGATATAGGCCGAGGGACAGAGGAGAAGGGACTAGGCGATGAAAACTAATAAAATCCTTCGGGAAGAGGAAACTCCCTGCAAGGAGCAACATCTTCGAAACACCCAGTCTCTAGCTTGCTTTTTTTACAGTTAACAACCGAAAATTTTATACTTATGTTCTTGCCACCGAATTTTTTCAAGGACCGCTTTTATTACGATATTTTGAGCAGAATTTTTTTTGAAGCTAAAATTAAGAGAGCATAATTTTGAAGAATATTTTTTTAAGGATTTAAGGAATCAAAATTTATTTAGGTATAATGATAGGTGGAAAAATTACGGAAATATCACACTACATAGTTAATATGTGCTTTGCACTGAAAAGATGATAGGACCGAATCGCTTGCCGTTAGCAAAGCAGATATCGTAGAGGCAGCGATTCCAAGGCTCTGTTCGAAAGGAGAAGAGTTCACAACACAATACTGTTATCACAAGGAGAAGAGTTCACAACACAATACTGTTATCACAAGGAGAAGAGTTCACAACACAATACTGTTATCACAAGGAGAAGAGTTCACAACACAATACTGTTATCACAAGGAGAAGAGTTCACAACACAATACTGTTATCACAAGGAGAAGAGTTCACAACACAATACTGTTATCACAAGGAGAAGAGTTCACAACACAATACTGTTATCACAAGGTGATTGTGCGACGCATTCAACTTTTTTCCACACCACAAGTTGAGTGGGCCGA
>SDVV010030477.1:0-11672 GCA_016164225.1 Gammarus roeselii
ATGTTGGAATTAAAACTCACAAAAACTTCATCTCAGTGGTGGTAACTGGATGCCTAAAAATACCTCAGAACAAACTTGGTAAAAATTCTTAATATATACCCCGGTTGAGGCTACTTCAACTCCTGGTAAAAATTCTTAATATTTACCCCGGTTGAGGCTACTTCAACTCCTTTCAAAATTAATCAATATGTTGACATTGTGTTCGGTTTAACTCAGGTGGAGATGGGCCCCCAAATTCTTTGTCTCAGTCATGCTTGTATTTTGGAAAATGATGAAAATGTCCTGAAAGGTCATAGCTATTCACCAATATAAAATTATCAAAGTTTTTCTGGCATATTCAGTTTGTGGAATATATGCGCTTTTTCCAGTATTTTTATTGCTATTATTTAAGGTAATAGCTCCCATATTTTTTTTCCAGTTTTGTCAAGATCAGCTCGTCTATTTTAGAGGCCACAACTTTGCAATGCAAACGCCTGGTGGATCGAACCGTCCCCCTCGGCGTTGCGGCAAACCAAAGCGGTTTGATGACTCTGACTCGGATGAAGGCTCACCCTTAAGAACAGGTTAGACATTGATTGAAGTAGCTAGTAGCGCCCGCTGGATTGAACTGTCCCTTCGATGCTGCGGCACACGAAATGTTTTGACGACTGACACTAGGCAATTTGATAACTCAGACTGTAATGAGGGCTCTCCTTAAGAACAGGTTAATTGATTGGAAGAACTATTTCCTGCTGAGCAAATTATAAGTGCCTTTCTCTTAATCATGATCCATGACTGGTCAAATTCCATTTCGGGGTTTAAATTGTTTGTGCATCAACTCCTGCTAGTTATTTGAACTGATCTAGGTAGGGTAGGATTTAATGTTCAGTTGCTGTGTTCTAGATCAACCAAGAAATTTATGTAGTATTTTTCACTCTTCTCAAGTAAACAATTTGTATGTCTTCTAGCCACTTTCGATTTTGTTTATGAGAGAAAATTGATTTACAGGCATCATTTGGCAACCATCAGGTGTTGATTTCAACTAAGCGAGATGCAATAACTAATCTGGATTTTTCTATTTGATGCTCAAAGCACACGAGTGAGCTACACATTCTTTGCTCTCTTCACTGGCAATCCCGACCCTTTTATCATTGTGATGGTAACCAATACTCTGTTCATTGTTGCAGGTTCCCGGCTTGGGCTAACAAGTAGCGCCAAGCGCAAGGTGTCCTTCATCGATGTGGACCCCGAGAGCGATGGAGAGGCGGGAGAGCAGCGGCCCCCAACCAAGCGCCAAAAGAATCTCACCTCCAAAGCGCTGAGCTACAGACCTTCCCTCCTGCTACCAAAACAAACTACTCTGCAGAGTATGTCAAATGCAAGAACGACCGAGCTCTTAACAACACAAAAACTAGTTTCAAGACCCGCTGTTTTGACCTCTCACTTGCTACAAATGCATCAGAGGGTGAAGGCTGGTCCCAAATCGGTGCAAGAGAGATGGAAAGCAAAGGAGATTGCTGGTGAGTGCTGTTGGGTATATTAGAAAGCAAGTTCTGAAGTACTTATGCGTTTTTATGCAGTAGACAACTGGTGTTATTTGGGAAGGCAGTAGCAAAGATGTTGGTGGCTTTCAGCTTCATGCTTAATATCTAGTGATGCAGATTTTTGAAAGATTGCTGCTGATTCCTCATATTTCAACATTTTGTTAAATCCAAGTTTAAAACAAGTTGAACATTTTTGTTGAATAATTACTACCACAATTAAGAGACGATAACTGTTATTTCGTTTGTATTCACTTCCATTCATTATATTCTTCAATTGCAAATCAGTTAGCTTTCATTTCATGTTTGATGTAAGGAAATCATCTATCATAATCAGAAGCTACATTACAGAAAATTTGATCGTTGTTGGCATAACCATGAAAAATAAGCTACCTCCAACATCCTTTTTTTGTTGACAGGTGTTTCCAACTACCGAACAACCTCTAATGCCAACATTGTGCCTAAGAATGTGGAGTTCGCCAACATTGACCAGCCCCGGGAAGACGAGGAGAGCGAAGAAGAAGAACAGATGGAGAGCCTGTTGACGGAATATAGGCAGATGTGCGGCAAACCTGTTGTGGACATGACCAAAGGCAACGTGATGGCCAATGGAGCAATATTGAGTCAACTTAAATCGTCATTACCGCAAGCAGCGAGCGCCATGCCTAAGCTTGAACAGTCTTGCCGAGACTGTATACATTATAAGGATGAGCTCGACCACCTCGAGGAGATGATCAAACTTAAGGACTGTGAGCTGCAGCAGATACTACAAACTATTAACAGTGGCGGTGCGGGAGACCAGAAACTGGTGAATAGTCTGTCTGATAACATTGAGAAGAGAATATCCTACCATAAGCTATACTTAGAGAGCGAGAAGAAGTTGCGCAGCACGATAGCCACTAAAGAAAAATGGGAGGCCCTCTATAACGCTGAGGCGGGGAAGACGAGAGATCTCGAGATGAGGTGCGAGGCGCTGGAGTTGAAGCTGAAGATGGAACAGAAAAGTAAATCCTTGAAGCCAGGATCCATTGAAGTTTCGGCAAGCAAATGGAGTGAACTAACAGAGATGAGGAACTATCACACGAAACAATGCTCAAAATTGAGCGAGAAGCTTGATATGGTTACAAAAGAAAATACAGCGATGCTAAAGACAGTACAAAGAACTGAAGTCGAGTACAGAAGCAAATTTGCCAGAATGAAAAAGCACTATCAGACATTGTTGGAACATTATATTCAGAAGGATTCAAGGTATTCAAAGAGAAAAGATTTTTTGGACAGGAAAATGGCCACTTTCAAAGATGTTGGCAGCAGAGATCAAATTTTAAGAGATGCTGTCAAATACTTGAATGCAAATCAATTGGCTTTTTTGGAAGGACAGCTGAGCACAGAGAAAACCGTTGTTGGCAAAACAAACTGCATGCCCCCTAAGTACAAAGAGCTTCTGCTGTCCATATACCAAACGAGCATAATCACCTACAAAGTGCTAAAATCTTACAATTTCAACATCCCGCCTCTATTGTCAATGCAACAGCTGTCCCAGTCCGAGGTGTGTAAACCGGGAGAGGAACAGTACACAATGCTCCACGAGCGCAGTATTCCCGTGGCCGCCGACCGCCGCACGCTGAGGGCCTTATGTTCGGACGAAGAGGACGAGGAGATAGCAGACTTGCTGGACGCGAGTGTCGCGTTGCAGGACAAGAGTATCATGTCTGACGAGGAGGCTGAGGACGGGGTGGATGGTGATTATGGCGACGTGCAGCCCGAGGAGGGTAACGAAGAGGAAGAAGAAGAGGGAGGAGCTGACTACCTTTCCGATGATGAGCCCAAGTTTCAGAGAGAGCCCAGTCAGGGAGACGATGGAAGCGTTGGTGTAGTTGGGGAGAGGGAAAGACTAGACGACGAAGAGGGGGATATGCTGGGGCCACAGGAGTTTTCCAACGATTTTCAGCAGCAGCAGTTGGATAACCAGCTTTCGAACGAGTTCACAGCTGAGCCTCAGTTTGAGACGATGGATGCAGAGCTGGAACACGGTGTTATGGAGACTCAAGAGCAGCATCATCACGTGTTGGTTGGTCAAGTCCTGGATTCTTTGGAACATGTGGGACAAGACGCGTCCCAAGTTGACCAGTTGGTACACTCGATAGGTGGTTCCATACAAAACCATCAGATCGAGATCAGCACCTTGAGCACCGGTTGTGCCCTAGATGTTGGCGGCATTGGAGAAGCTTCTCCAGCGACTGCTGTCGAGATGGTGGCTGTGGCCGCTGATAACGTGATGCAAGAAACAACTACCGTGTTGGAAGATAACGTCATCGTCAATTCTGTTGAGGCAGACGCGTCGTTGCAACAGGGAGGTGACAGCAGCTGCAGCATGACGGCGTCCTTCTCCAATTCGAAAGTGTTGGTTAACAGCGCGGAGACGGAGGTTGCCGAACGCGGCCCAGACATGCCATTATTATAACCCTCTTGTGAGGCGGTGCCGTTTCGTTATTTGAGAAAATGGTTTGTTGAATATCTTTTAATGTAAAACTAACGTATTGCAATTCAATTTTTTGTCCTGAGCCGTTAGCTAAATTTCAGTATGTCTATCTTTGGCTTAGCTATTTCCACTCAGGAATTTTTATATCTGCTGATGCAGGAGGAATAGTGTGTAAACTTGATACGGTGCCGTTGTTCTCTCGGCTGATGCAGGAGATAAAATGTGTACATTTGACATGTTTTTTTTTTCAGCGGAATGATTGTGTCGAATATTATTCGATAATTTTAGAATCTGGATTGTAAAGAAGTTCATGTCCTTTCGCCTGATCGTTGTTATGTCCCTCTTAACTCGCGTAAATTCCTGAAGTTATGAAGTAATGATGGCAAGAACTATATTTGAAAGCTCTTGTAGGGTAGTACAATTGTATATAAGTATTTATTCAAAGTTCACATGGAATAAATTATTCTGAACGACTGAACCATTCTAAAATATTGTAAAAACTCATTCAGTATCACAGTCTAGCCTTTATTTTCCTACCGAATCCTTCAAATTAACACATCAACATGGATGATCAACCCACCACCGGTCAACCTAGACATGCAAATGTACCCTAAAGCAACTACTCCAACCAACGCGTACCGGCAGGAATTTCTAAGACTACTCGAGGAAGAATATTTGCAGCCCCGCCACATAAACACTGACGTCTCCGAAACCACGCGCCGCTCCGTGTGCGGGGACACCTCTCGGCCATCCTCCCAAAAGAAGCCTCGGTGTTCTCTGCGGAGCTTCGCGCACTCGAACAAGCCATCTATATTGCATAAACACATCGCTTTTCTAAATATGTCGTATTTTCAGACAGTCTGAGTGTCCTCAACCAGCTTAAAACACTGCACTACGAACATCCAGTTCTACGTAAAATGCAGCACGATCTCTTTTTAATGACCGAGACGGGTCAGGCAGTGGAATTCTGCTGGATCCCCGGGCACGCGGGAATAAGAGGAAACGAACTTGCGGACTCACTTGCTAAACTGGCATCTACTCACCAAAAACAATTTTTCGCAATGCATTACCGGGACTGGTTCCCTATCATCAACTCCCACATATCATCCAGATGGGATGAAATGGGGCAACGGAGTGGACAAAAAATGCTTTCAGTCAAACCCTCAGTCGTAGAATGGGAAACGAAGTTCACCAACAGTAAAAAACAAGTGTTCATCAACCGCTTGTGCACGGGACACGCGTGGATAACTCGCAACCACCTGATGGATGTCGACATAGGACCAAACGCGCCTCCTTGCCCCTGTTGCCACCAATTGGCTATCAGCGTGAAACACTTACTGATGGATTGCAACGCACTCACGGCAGCCCGATGAGCGTTCCTAGATCCACCGTGCAACCTACAAATATTTATTTATTATTTGCTTCTATGTTCCACCGGAGTCCCAACGCGAAGTTAATGTAGACTCCCCCGTAGGGCGGTTGTAACCTACAAAGCCTACTCACGGACCCAACCTCCCGTAAAAAACTTATCGCTTTCGGAAAACACACCGGACTATACGAAGCTGTCAGAACCCCAAACACCTGAGCAAGTGAGGTGGTCTTTCCCAAGCAGAATTCCACTGCCTGACCCGTCTCGGTCATCAAAAAGAGATCGTGCTGCATTTTACGTAGAACTGGATGTTTATAGGGCAGTGTTTTAGGCTGGGTGAGGACACTCAGACTGTCTAGCTCATGTAGATTTTCAAGCTTGAATTAAGAGTATTTCGAGATACTGCCTTGCAATCTTTTGAAGTATATAATTATACTGGCGTGGTTTTTCTAAGTCTCATTCATTTTGTAACGCTAACGTGATAAACATGTTGTTTGAAGACTTGTGAAGTACTACAATATTTTTTTCTAAACTCGAAGACTGCAAATAGATGTTTAAGAGCTTTGTGAGTAACATATGCTTATTTACGTTCCATGTCCCGTGGAAATGAGGTTCAAATCGAATCACGTTCCATGGTGCCGACCTGACCGTAATGTCTCTGCTCAACACTACTTGCTGACGCAAAAAATTAAATGTCAGGGTAACATCATGCATGCGTGCAAACTATTATAGCACTTAGTCTACGATGCTGCGGTAATAAATTATTCGTGAACAATCTGACGACCCTCTGGCTGAAAATAATTTGTTGGAATTCAAACCTAAATCCGAACTAACGCGAATAAATTAAAATATTAAGCAATGTCCTTTTTTTACAGGAACTGTCCATGTGGGAGCCATGATTGTTTTGCCATGGCGAACGATGTTTCAAGTTATAAATTCAATTGCTTTAGCAAACATGGTGTAAATAACTTAAAATTCTTCAACCATTTTTTTGTTTCTAATATAGTTGCATTTGGCATTACTCTAATAACTGTCAATGTTGTTCTTATGACAGCGCAACCTGTTAGTGCAAGTTAGTTTTTCAAGTGTTTGAGAACGCAAGCAGAGATCTAATGTCTACATACTTGGCTAGATATGTAGATACGATTATTAATTACGATGATTACCTTGATTTTTCGTTGTTATCTGCAGTTGAAGCGGTTCGTCATGTGCAATTTGTTGGCTTGAAATTGAATCGGTTTGGGATATTGTTATAAAATTATAATTATTTTAATCTAGGAAACAAGCTAGACTTTCATCGAAGAAGTTACTTCAGCTTCTACAACCCTAAGCACAAATGTGCAAGACTATAATGGGGTAATTTCCAATGAATAATTTTGGCCAAAAGAACTTAAACGGTGCAATGAATTATTTTGACAATTTTTGGCTCAACCAGGTCCTTTCTTTGAGTGTTCTGTATTATTTTAGTAGGTAATAATTGTACCTGAGTGCGGGCGTGTAATGTTCTGAACTAGCTTGTCATCTTGGCTATCGAAGTATTAGAAAAAAAATAGTGCGATCTTCCTAAGTATTGCCGAGGTCGCTGCGTCAATCCATAATGAAAGCGGTAGTTTCACTAAAATGCAATGAAACTACCGCTCTGCAAATGACTTCAGGCGTTCCCTCGTTTATTGGCACATCAATGGTTACGTTCGAGACACTGATTTAGATTATAGGCTCATCTCCACCGAAGCGAAGACGGTTGAGATAAGCGAAGCCCTGGGCGAAAAAAAAAGTATCAGAGTTCAATTAAAACATAGTTTTTTAAATTGTGGTGCAACACGCATGTTGGTACGTACAGAAACGGAGAGGATTTACATGCAGAGTACCGACTCTGTGCATTGTGAGGTGGAGAGGCCACTCTACCTACAGTGAGAAACAATCAGTCGCTACGCCGAATCCCCCTCAAAGGAAGATGGCCGACGGCAAGGCGCACCTCACATTCCTCTCCGACTTACACAACGTAGCCCTATTGCGCTAAAGTATCCGACCGGAAGACCCCGAAACACGCTGGGACTAAAACTGCCTTTGGGCCTAGTTTAACTCACTGTCTTCCTCACCTTTAGATCCTTGAGGCCCTTATCAAAGCCTTCTTATCCCATCTTCCATCCTCTCCATCCATTTTCTCACACAAACTGTCGGTATCCCACCTTTCTGCGTCACTACGGCCATACCACACAAACACTTAACATTCAACAATTTTCTCGCTTACGTTCACGCACCCCCATCTTAGTCTTGTAGAGAACAGCCGGGGCAACTACTCTCTTCGATCCCTCTCTGCTACAGATCTTCATCCGTTTCCAAACTAGTTCAGTCTTCTCTCCATGTGAGTCCAGGTGCTTAAAAACTGAATTTCCTCCGCCATTTCAGCAGACACCGATTTGAATAAAGAGATCCATCTTCGCCGGAGCTCTGATGACACGCGTGTTAGCTAACCTGTAGGGCGCTAGTTGGACCCTTCTCGCTCGCATCGACACACCTCGAAAATCTCGGCACTTTACTTCGCCACATGACCTCGCAGCTTCCGCCTCTCGCACACTCTACCAAACTTCAAAACAAGCCTATGTGCAACTTCTCCACCCCTCCTGTGAAAATAAGTCTCAAGGCTATTCCCTCGTATCTGACACGAGTGCCGTAAAGTCCGAAAACAGCAACAGACTCGCCTGTTAACTCGGCCCATTTGCTCCTAACAACTAAGCCTCGACCAATTGTACTCACGTCAACCTCCTTGACTATTGCATCCATGTAAACACAACCGATACTTTTTCGGTTACTCGATTCATTATTATTTCCTTTGCTCTTAAGAAGCGGTACAATTCGAGCTCGGCACCATGCTCGACACAGAAACATAATAGGGTAGCTTCAACCTTCTTTAGCCACTCAATATCAAAGCCGTCCAAACCAGGTTTTTCCTGCTCTCATCACCTCTACAGCATCCTGCGCCTCCTTCCTCAATAGCGTCTGACAATTCTCGATTCCAAAACCAACCTCAGTTTCATCCACAGCAACAATGTCAGTGTCTTTGAATCCTCAACATTGAACAACTCTTCAAAATACTTTGCCCATCTCTCCCGTACATCACCAATCTTCAACAACAAACTGCCGTTTTACATCAGATTGTTAAGGTTAAAAATACTCCCACTTCAAACAGCATTACTGTATAGTTATTGTAGATAGATGAGACACGTAAGGAACAAATGCTTGACGTGTTGTTATGAATTAGGAAAGGATTGCAAAATGATCCATCAAACTTGGAATTTTATGTTTCCTTATATTTGTTATATAGAAGTTGCTATGTACCATGTCATTAGTTGCACACAGACGTTATTCTAACCTTGAAGATTTTGTTTTATTATCACGTGACTCGGTATAGTTGCCATTAACCCACACATTCAGGGCCCCCTAAATCAAATCACACTTCAGGCAGTTAATATTCATACAGCAGCGTCCCTTAATTCTTTTTAGTGGAATATCACTTTACCGAAAATCATTAAGATCAAGAATTATGAGCCCCACAGTGAAAACTGTCGGGCCCTGCTGCTGACGACGGATCCTCGGACTACACTCGTGACCCAGAGTGTATGTAGCGGGAGTACCGGCCGGACCCTTTAGCACAAAAGGGCTAAGTTGTGTGAGCGTGTGAGGTGCGCTTTGCCGTCGGCCATCCTTCTTTCTGGGGGATGCGACCTAGTGTCTGCATCTGTACATGATTATCTTTGAGAAACATCTACTGTATCTTATCAATTACATTTTTTTTTTTCATACTTTGTTGCTGCATTTTCTAAATAGAATCTTGGTTCATTTTTGATGCTCAATAGTTTGCTGTTTCATTTGAGCCTTATTTCCACCAGAGCCTCAACGTAGGCATTTACAGTATCTTATTATTATTATTTGCTTTCATGTTCCACCGGAGTCCCAACGCGAAGTTAATGCAGACTCCCCCGTAGCGCGGTTTTACAGTATCTTATAAATCTAATCTTGGTTAATTTTTCAATCTTCAATATTTTGCTGTTGCAATGTTTATGGTAGTTTAACAAAGTGAGCTTGCTCAGAGTGAAAGTGGTTCAATCCTTGATGTTCTTGTCAGTGCAAATGAAAGAAATAATTTCAAGTTCTCAGTCGGGCCAAATAACACCATTCATTCCACGGCGCAGAGGAAGTTTTAGTTTGAAAAAAGTACCTGCTGCGTGTGACGTCAGGTTGCAATTCGTTAAGGACGAGTAAGTGTTGTTTTGTTACACTGATGCGTGGAAGACAGTTTCACCGACAGATGCCAAGCAAGACGACTCCTCCAAAAGGAGGGTGGTCGCCGGCATGAAGCACCTCACTCCGCCGTCCACGAGAGAGCCTACACGAGTCAGGAGGGCTAACTCAACCAAGATGCCTTGTCTTCGGTGGCGGCGTCTGGGGCCCCGGCTCCAGCGAAAGTCCCTCAACCCACCCTCTCGTGCCCTACGGGGGAGCACTCAGTGACTACACGTTAGAGTTCCGGTGGAAAACAGAAGAAACTACTACTACGACAACCCACCCTCTTCAATATCGGATCCTCACCAGTGGAGATGGCGCCGTGTGCGCCGTCTCTGCGGTGTTGACGTGGACTCAACTCAGATCCACTGACATTTCAAGACACCAGAATCACAACATATACACAGCATCTTTTCTCATTGACAAGCGTACAATTCCTGCCATTGATCTCCTACAATACATTCCTGCCACACGACCCAAAAGTTAATTCAGACAGTAGCAATAACATTCCCTAACCACCAAGACGGTCACTTTTTTCTCTTCTCCCACCACCCTTAGTCTCAACACGCCCGTGTCGGTGGTTATCGAGGATTTCGGCGGTGATCGGGCGCGGTTTCCACCACTGCAGGTGAAAACCGGAGCAGATCAACAACCTCACACTCCCTTCATGCATTCAGACCCATCCCAAAACTTACTTATCAGCTCCAAAGGGTCCGGCACACGCACTCAGGTTAAGCAGGAGTAAGGTTCGATTTGATTTGGGCCTCATTTCCACCAGAGCCTCAACGTGAGTCATAATAGGCTTCTCCGTAGGACGCGACCGTCGTTGATTCAGGTAAGTTCGCACGGCCTCGCGTGCGAAAATATTAGTCATGTCAAGATGAAGTCAGTACACATTTCAACTATGGCATATTCGCGTATTAGCGCGTACGAGAGAGTAAAGAGTTAATGCGTATCTTCGTAAATTGTGTTGTTTGATTTGAACCTCATTTCTACCAAAGCCTCAACGTGAGTCATAATAGGCTCCCCCATAGGGCGCGACAGTCGTTGATTCAGGTAAGTCCGCACGGCCTCGCGTGCGAAATCATTAGTTCTGTCAAGATGAAGTCAATACATAATTCAATTGTGGCATATTCGCGTACGAGAGAGTAAAGAGTTAATGCGTATTTTCGTAAAATGTGTTATTTCTGTGCGTAATGAGGTGGAGACCACCTCATTTGCACATGTGTTTGAGGTTTTAAACACATGTGCAATGGGGTGGAGAGACCACCCAGATTTTGGTGGTCTGGAGCGGTCTCGTGGTTAGTAGGAACTTTCGTGGTGTTCTTTTCCATGAGGCGCAGGTGTCCTAGATCGAGAGCGTTCGCATGAGCGTCCGCTTTCTGTAGAACATGATCTCCTAGACTAACTGCGTTCTCGGCTGTGAGTGCTCTTGTGCTCTTTGACGAGGGAGTACGATCTATGTGTTTGCTTCTTGAGCGAGCGCGTTTCTCTTCTATGGAGTTTTTTTTAAACATTATGATGGATACAGATACAGACACTAGGCCGCATCCCCCAGAAAGGGGGGTGGCCGACGGCAAGGCGCACCTCACACCCTCACACGCTCACATTCACACAACTTAGCCCTTTTGTGCTAAAGGGTCCGGCCGGTAGCCCCTCAACTTACACTCTGGGTCCCGAATGTACCGAGGAACCGTCGTCAGCAGCAGGGCCCACAGTTTTCACTGGTTTACCCCCGCCGCGTCATAATGGCCGGGCCCCCCCCACCCACGACCATCCCGACAGCGGGATGCCAAGGGCGGGAAAGCACATCAGAGCAGCGTCAAAATCAACCATTCACAACCATTCTCCACTCACGCCTGTTCATTGCACCATCCATCCATCCAAACTTCGGTCTACCTCTAGGTCTGCGACCACTCGCCTCCGCATTCATCACCCTTTTCACCAATCTCCCTTCATCCATTCTCTCCATGTGCCCGAACCATCTCAATACACGCGAATCCACTCTGTTCTCCAACTT
>SDVV010030478.1:0-11671 GCA_016164225.1 Gammarus roeselii
GTAAGCACTCACAAATGCCCATCTTTCTACGCCTAACTTAACTTTCACCCACATCAATCTTGGGGACACCTCCTTCCATTCGGTAGCGCTACTAGCCAACCGATCACTCAATATCAAGACCACACCTTCTCGTGCCCTACCTACCTCCACACCAGACTTTCTTCCACTTACAGCACCAAACTCACATTCGCCCTTACCTTTCAACTTCGTCTCACTCAGCGCCAACACATCTAACTTCCTCCTCACAAACATCTCGCCAATCTCCCTCCTCTTTACATCACTCGTACTACAGCCACGCACATTCAGCGACCCTAACAATAGGGTTTGGAGGCGTGTGCCTCTCCTCCCCCCGCTCGTCTTGCCGTCTTCGAGGAAAGGGTTTTACAGAGAACGGGATTCCTAGCCCTTTCGCTCCGCCCCGTTTTGTCGTCTCCGACACGCTGTGGATTGCGGTAGCCGATTCTACTCCCGGCTACGGGGCGCCCCTTTAGTCGCCTTCTACGACACGCGGTGGATACGGTAGCACGATTCTAAGGCCCCGGCTACAAGGCTGGGCAATAGTTGATTAGTGTGGAGATATAATAACCAGTTACAGCTAAGAGGAAAGGTTTTACAAAGATCGGGATTCCTAGCCCCTTTGCTACGCCCTTTTAGTCGCCTTTTACGACACGCATGAGTTACGGTAGCACGATTCTACTCCCGGCTACAGGGGGCCCCTTTAGTCACCTTCTACGACACGCGGTGGATACGGTAGCAAAATTCTAAAGCCCCGGCTACAAGGCTATTAAGATCATAGGAAAAATATATATAATGAATCCTAATTCTAGACACAAAGAACTGCAGCGTAAACACCAGCAAAATCTGCGCCGTCTTTGCTGGCGTCGGCATGGGTATTGGCGACGGCCTTACAAACGAAGCAGCTAGTGTCGTCAGGAGAGGAGGGGGCAGACCGCTTCACGACGGAGTGAGGCAGTTCTGAGACGACGGCGTGAGGAAGCAGTGGCACGTTTGCAGCCTTGCAGAGGTGCAGCTCGCGGCAGACCGTGCTCGACTTCAGGCCGTTGACGAACAGCTCTACCAGTGCTCGGCCGTACTGTTCCACGAAGCCAAGGCAGTCCTCCTGTAGGGTGCTAAGCAGCACGATGCACATCAGCTCTACGCTCGACTCGATCTTGTCCTCGATGTGAGTGTTGTTGTCAGGATGAGTTCCTCGATCATGGCAAGAACAAACTCGCACACCACGCACACCTTGCTCTGGCCACGCTGTTCCAAGGACCGAGCACCAGGGTTGGTTGCGGGCAGGCTGGGCACGAACAGTCGGGACACGGGCAGCTGGTTAGCCGCGGTCAAGGCTGGAAGACTTGCTTGGTTGTTGCCGCAAAGTTCCAGCAGCCTGCAGACCATTTCGGGTATCACACCGCCGGCTAGCAGTTTCATCACCTCTATGACGTTTTGGTCCACGAAGGTCTGACACTCGCTGCTGATCGCATTCGGCAGCAGCGAGCACACGCGGTCCAGGGTATCACGGACGGCCTACTGGTTGGTCTTTTTGGCGAGCAGCTCCTTGACCTTGACCTTGATGAACTCTCATGCAACGCAAGTGACGGGAAGTTTAGCGTAGGGGGCTGCTGGACGGGGGGCGATCATTGTGGCGGCCTTATTTTATTTATTATTTGCTTTAATGTTACACCGGAGTCCCAACGCGAAGTTAATGCAGACTCCCCCGTAGGGTGGTCACGGCCTTGCTGGGACTTAAACCAAGTATCGGGCACACTACGCTGGGGTCGATCTCCTGCTGCAGCAGAGCGATGACTTGGTCACCATAGGCATCAACGTAGTCGTCACACTGCTCGTTGAGGTCGGTGGGCATTCGGTCAAAGACTGTCT
Organism: Gammarus roeselii; assembly: GCA_016164225.1. NCBI lineage: Eukaryota > Metazoa > Arthropoda > Malacostraca > Amphipoda > Gammaridae > Gammarus > Gammarus roeselii. The sequence goes on from SDVV010030478.1 coordinate 1,888, forward strand.
TCACGGCGTTCTCGATCTGTTCCTTGGTGTGCTTGTCTTGCAGCTGAATTTGGAAGAAGTGCAGTGTGAACTGACACATCGTGCAGATCTGATCCCCACCATCCAGCACACCACTCTCACCAGCAACGAAAATCTTGATGCTGGGGACGAGTTTGGCGCGTGATAGGAAGGCGAACATTAAAAATCGACTATGCGAGCTTATATTATTTATAAAAAAATCTAAATATTGGCATAATCTTAATTACGGGTCGTTAAATTAAATAAACGGCCGACAAGATTAGTTTGAATATAAAACCGCCTTGCGACTTTTGTCAACGGGCAGTGTGACGTCAAAGGATTTGCGTAGAGATTGGCATGTGTATCGCGATCGTGTAGCTGAGTTCCAGCATCAATTCCTTGCACAGGAGCAAAAGAAAACGATATAAGGTATTCCGTTCAATGATGGTTTTCTCACAAATACACATTTTTAAATGCGCAGTGTAAGGTATTCGTCGAGACCATTAAATTAAGAAAAGTTAAGATTTCCTGAATTTACGTGTAATAAACTTGAGAACAAATAGGGAGCAGATAGCGTTCATATGCGAGCTCGTAAGAATGGAATGAGATAACGAGATTTTACCCTTATTCCCCTAAATATCTAGATATCAGTTAATTTTGTAAGATGGATGTTCATGTTCGTTTTATTGTTTGGAAAATGACTAGCGTAACTGTGAGATTTGAATATAACCGTGTATTTTTTTTATCTGCTTCTCAGTGGACTAGTTAGTAATTTAGGTTTTCACGTTCCTGAGGGTCACAGACCAGGATGGAACTGAAGCACACCATTTTATCCTTGATAGCTACAGTTTCAATTCAGTAAAATTCTTTGATGAGGGGTATTTTCATAGGCTTGAAACATCGTTTTGCAAAGCATATTTCAAGTAAAGATTTTGCACTTGATTTAAGGCTCTCCGTACATGCTTCCTCCGTTATATGAAGTGGTTGGCTGTAAGTACAAGGACTAAAACCTCGAATGTGAAAACAGAAAATCGTACGGCCGTTGACTGTCGTGGTCTTCGTCTTTGATATAACTTTGTTTATCATTGGTTATTCACAATTTGAGGATGGGGCACATATTATTTTTTTTTTGGGAAGTTTCTAGAGCATATTGCAAGTGAACGAGGAAGGTACCATTTGTGCATGAAATGCCTAATTTTCTCATTTGGTTTCATCTATGATCTGCGATTTTCCTCGTGCTTAGAGAAGACAATGGTTGTACCAACATACATCCCTGCAAGGAGATCGTAGGAATTATGTAGTCATGCAGTAGCTGCTCCGACAACTTGAGAGAACAGTAACTGTTATAGCTGAATATGAACAAATTCTCAAATACATTCCATCCCATTACGAGGATGTTGGAATCAAAACGTGATGATGAAGTATTTCTGGAGCGAACCGCTGGTAATATCAACGACAATTCTTATTGTTGCTCAGTAATGTCAATATACTTTCAATGAGAATGTGTGCATTCAGGAATATTTCAAGATTGTATGTATGCATACAGTTATGCGCCTGGAGGGATGGGTATACTTAAAAACGTACAATCTCAACACGGCGGCAGCTACCGACCCACGATGTTGATCCGAGATTGTCACGGTTTCATTCATCGCTAAACCAATGCTGACCAGTGTCAATGCTGTGCATAGTTTTGCAACGAGCTGGTACCAATGCTGGGCGCCTCTTTTAACGTGCTAGTGCCAATGCCGGGCACTAATATAACCGGACGGGTGTCAATGCCGGGCACCGTTTTTCACGAATAATTCTAGTGAGAGTGCTATAGCTGGGAGTTCTATAGCGGGGATTTTGATATAGAATTTGTCGAGTCGTGACTTGAACATTTCGTTTGCTTCGCTGTTGACAACATCCGCGGGAAGTCTGTTCCATTCCTCGACAACCCTATACGTGGAGAAACTTCGCGTGATATCGAGTGTGAAACGTTTGCCAACCTTTTTGTATCTATTATTCCTGGTTACTTCGTTCGCATCCAGAGTGAAAAGGCTTGCTCGCTCTATGTTTTCCTTACCCTTCATTATTTTCCACACATCGATCATGTCACCTCTGACTCTACGCTTCTCTAGCGAATAAAGGTTGAGCTCTCGTGTTCTGTCTTCGTACGATTTATTGCGCTGCGAAGGGATAAGTTTGGTAGCTTTGCGTTGAACCTTCTCTAATTGAATAACGTCGTTTCTAAGGAATAGAAACCAGAATTGGACGGAATACTCAAGGTGCGGTCCGTGATCAAACTTTCCATCAATTTGCCATTGGCTGAGGAGATTAATTGGACGATAATTTCGGGGACATTTTTTGTCTCCGTTTTTAAAAATTGGGGTGACGTTGGCCTCTTTCCATTAAGAGGGGTAGGTGTTATTTGTGAGAGATAGAGTGGAAATGTTTGATTTATGTTCGGCGATTTCGTTTTTGGTTCTTTCAAAATTCAGGGATGAACTTGGTCTGGACCTAGGGATTTTGTGACTTTCAATTTATCTGTATATTTAATAACTTCGGCAGGAGAGAAGTTCACTGTGCTGAGGGCTTCAATTCGTCATTGCACTATGATATCCTCAGGATTAGGAATAACCTGATTCTCTAACGTAAATACAGAATAAAATATTGATTAAGTGGGACACTCCTTTTAGTGTCGTCCGTTTCTAGTCGTAAACATCGTTCTCAAGAAGACGAATTACAGAGACTTGATTTTTTTGTTCGAAATAAACCTAAAAAATGGTTCCTGATTAGTTTTAGCATTGGTGGCAATTTCATTTTCATATTTTTTTTTCGTACGTTTCAGAACCCTCTTTAGACTTCTTCTGCTGCTGTTGAATTCATTTTTTGCCACGTCATGTGGGTGTTTCTTTTTTTTATTAGTTGCTTTGCTTTCTTTTGCGACTGAAGGCGCTGCAATTCTCCATTCCATTACATAGGCCGATAGTCTGCTGTTCAACTGTTTTTTCACGGGATATGCTCATATTCAATGTTTCTAAGTGCAGTCAAAAAATTGTTTCGCGATTGATTGACATCTTATCCGAGGGTTACATTTGCTGACACCATTGACTCTCTGAAGCCATCAAAGTTAGCTTATCTAAAGTTAGTTTTTTTTTGTTACATACGTTTCCAACTCGAGCTCTATCATAAAGCGGATACAGTTATGGTCGCTAGTTCCGCTAGTTCGTGGCATGAGAGTCTTTTGCACTAAATAGAAGATCAAGAATATTGCTAGCTCCTGTAAGTGTCTTTACTATGTGGGTCAGGAATTTATGGTCATCGAAATCAATTAGACGTTGGCCAGTGGCAGTTCATTCGTCTGTTCCCCAATCAATGTAAGGAATATTGAAGTCTTCAAGCACTGTATAGTTTTGTGTTGTGACGACATCGACGAGGGTGTTGTAAAGATCAAAATCATCTGCGGCAATGCTCATTGGGGTCTACAAACAAGTGTGATTTGACACTTTGTATGTTTAACGAGTACTTGAATTGATACTATGTCGTGTCCGCTGCTTGGATTAGAAACCTCTATTATTTGTGGAGTTTTTTTAAAGGAACAATACTCCTCCACCCTCACGGCATAGTCGATCTATGTGAAAAGTTAGAAACCTGGGCGAGTGCATTCGCCTAGCTGTTGGTTGGATTTGTTGCTTTAGGGTACACTTGCAAATCTAGGTTGACCAGCATTGGGCTGATCATCAACGTCGAAATGTTGATATGAAGAATTCGGTACGAGAATGAAGTCTCGATTGCCTCGCGGTTGATGTTCAGCTAGATCAGTAAGTTGTCCCACGTGTAGGAAAAAAGATGGGGATAAATTCAGCTTGGCCGCACAGAGGCGTTTATCGAGACTGTTGTTGATGTCTACGAATGCTGGGTTGTTGATAAGGCTCCTGGTCTTGAAATAGTATTGTAACGTGAGTTTGTCTCTCCGGAGCGAAAGAGGAGGCTCGTTAGCAAGCACGTTCAGGGATTCGATGGGAGTGGAACGAACGCTCGGTGATAGAGAAGGGTTTGAGACTGGTTTAGGCTGCTGAACCATAAACAACAGCTCCTTAGTCAATGTGTGGGCGTATTATTGTTCTGAGCAACGTCATGCCGATGTCCATGTCGGCGCCGAATTTCATGGATGTTACCGATAGGATAAGTCCCGTTGACTTTTGGCAGTGTCTTCATGACTGTGATGTGGGGTCACCATGAGAGTTAAGGGTCCCATGAGATTAGGAACTGAGATTTTGAATAGAAAATGTGGATTAATTTTTGAGGTTTTAAATGGGGATTTACATTAGTCTTATTGAAACCTGATGTGGGATCTTGTGGTGGTTTGGCTCTCTGATTTTTACTGAGGTTTGTTTAGAGATTATTTGGGGATTCATTCGGAATTTATTGTTACATTTAATTTGGTGGCAGTTTCTCCTCGAAATTAGTTTAAGGGGAGTGCATCTCCCTCGTATCTCCGCCATTAAATTATTTCTCCGACATGCCGTCGTGCTATTTGTCGTAAAAATACCTCTGTGTTCTGAGCCAAATATAGAGTAGATTAGCTTTTGTCCTGTATGCGCTAAACTACGGTGCGTAACCCGTATTCTCTTACTCAACCAGTTGCATAGATATTATTACATATCTTTCACGCATGATACCATGCGATGCCATTGCCTACAAATCTTTGATCCCACTTTGAAATATACCTACTGATGAGTTAAAAACTTTCTGAAGTTCAATGATTATTAGAGGTGTTCTTGAATGGGTGGAGAGACACTTTTTCCCCATATCTAGCCGATTGTCCTGACTTTTGTCGAGATGGATTCAGTAATAACTCGTTGTTTTCGCAAAGAATCTTCATGATATCCATGTAGTTGATGGACTCATAAAAGTTGAAGCTGTATTATTTATTGCGAATTGTGAACATTCTAGGTATGCTCATGCCATTATTGAAGGTTTAACGAGTTGGCTTTTAATCTTTGATTTTCGTATTTTTTCATCATGATTTGTTCATTTCTAAATCAAAAAACCAATTAGTCACTATTTTAGAGGTTCGAAGTTTGACACAATTTTCGTTAACTTCGAAATAATTGGTAGTAAATTTGTAATTGGTCAACAGATTTTCGAAAAGATGCACGGTAACTTAAACTGATCTTTGATGTGATCTATTCCCACAGTTCGAAAAAATGAGAACAAAATTGAACTTTTATTATTTGGGATTCAATTTAAGTAGCAAATGGATCCTAGGTATTAAATAATTTTTATCGTTAACTTTCTCAAGGAGATAATTTCTTCTGAGCGACGTTGAGGTTACAATATTCAAGTTTCAATCCGACTTCTGAACGAACAAGATTTTTTTTTAAATTCCATTGTTTATATTTATCCAATAGAGCCTATAAAAAAACTTTTCGGCAAGTGTTCATGAATGCCATAGATACTCAAATATTCTACGATTGAGTCGTATCATTTTTGAGGGAATATTTTTTCACAAGCAGTGACGATGTATTTCATTCCATTAAATAGATCAAAACCTTACGGCGTCATGCTTTTTTCCCCGTCTAAATGGCCTAGGCGAAGGCTGTAGTTTTGATCCAGCTGAGGTAGTCTCCTCTGTGGAGGGGCGTGTACAGTCCTGGAAATTGTGCCAGCCCGCATCCGTAGCCCTTAGATACCACACCCGCCAGGTAGTTCCTCCCAAAAGAGTGATAAGTTATGGGACCGCCAGAGTCTCCCTGTGGGCAGAGACAGTTGCATTAGATGCTGGACAGAGGTAATTTGCCAAATATGAAACTAACTGATTTGGTGATTTTCTAGCAAAAGTTTGTTAGCTCCAAACCGTAGATTACATGTTGAGCCATCTGGAACACCATCCAACCCCTAATCTTGGATTCAACCAAGGGAAACACAAAAGAGAGCGTGTTACATAACCCTGTGCAATGACTCAAGTTATCCAACAGGTTACGCACATTTTGCTAAAATGGATTTTCTGACAAGGAGATCATTTAATTAATATTGCGATCAATAACCACTCACCTTACAGGCATCTTTCCCACCATCCTCATCGCCAGCACAAACGAAATCATCCTCTTTAATCCCGCGAGGAAATTCGAAGTCAAAAGCTGGTAGAATGCGATAGTTGGAATTACATACGCTCGAGTTGAATACTTTGAGAAAGACCACCTGCAGCGCTGGGCTCAGCTCCCCGCCTGAAACAAAAACTGATGTCTCAATACAACAAATCTATTGATTGGCATGCTATAGATGGGAAATACTACAAAAGCCTTGTGTTAAGTAACAGTTGTAGATTTTTTCACGTATTTAATGTCGTTCGCGTTGGTTACAGTTACACATGAGCCCCTATTCGGAAACTGAATTAATGATTTGAATAAACATGTCATCAAAACTATAGCATAATTTTGTATATTTGCGTATGTAAAATTGATTGGTCCACATGGCTTCGACATTGCTAGAGCAGAAGTTGTATTGTAAATTGCTTAATTTGTCAGTTTCAGGTTTACTCTCACCACAGCCTCAAGTAATTGAGGCTGTTGTGAGAGCTACAATTCCCTGCAGTCACAGAAATATTTTTCTCCTAACGACTGAGAGAAGCTCTTAGCTCACTTATAATGCATCTACTGTAACGAACGCATAATACAATGTGCCCGATTTGATTTCATTGTGGCCTCATTTCCACCGGAGCCTCAACGCGAGTCATCGCACGATCTCCCGTATGACACGAAGATCCGTCGATTCTCGTAGGTTCGCACACCTTCGTGCGCGAGGCCAAGTAGGAGCTTCAGCTGTGATGTACACGCAGGTTAGTGCGTTCAGGAATGGGAGGATTCAACCGCGAATGGCTTTAAAAAGCTTAATATAGTCCGGTATGTTTTCCGAAAGCGATTCGTGTTTTCCTTAGGTTAGGTCAGTAAGCAGGCTTTGTTAATTACACGGGGGCTTATGAAGGGCTGCTACGTCGGGCTGCTGCCGGCGCAGCAGCCCTTCATAATTAAGTGTTTCACACTGAATACTACCTGGTGGCAACAGGGGCATGGTGGCGCGTCCGGTCTCATGTCTACATCCATTAGGTGGTTCTAAGTTTTCCACGTGTGTCATGTGCAAAGGCGGTTTATAAACACTTGGTCTCTTCTATTGGAAAGCTTGGTTCCCCATTGTCCTACCGAGGATTTAACTGCAAGCATCCTTTGTCCGCTCTGTTGCCTCAAGTAGTTCCATCGCGATGTTATTTGCGAGTTGATGATTGGGAACCAGCCTCGGTAGTAGCTATTTGGTGATTAATTGTCCATGGTGAGACGACGCCAGTTTAGCGAGGAAATCTGCAAACTCGTTTCATTTTATTCCCACATATCCAGGGATCCAGCAGAATTCGACTGCCTGACAAGTCTTGGAAACAGAGAATAGATCGTATTGCATTTTACGGAGAGCAGGGTGTTCGTAATGCAGTTTTTATCTGGGTGAGAGGGCTTAGACTGTCTGAAAATCTTCTCCTTATAAGGGAAGCCGGTCAGTTTTTGTTATGGAGATGGCAAATTCGAGTGCGTACAGCTTTGCAGAGAATCCAGAGGCCTCTTGGGGTAAGATTTCTGAACATCAGTCCTCTATTTTGGAGCCATCAGTGTAGATATGGCGGTACTCTGAGTATTTTTCCTCAAGAGTAGAGTATATGTCGCCATAAACGTAATTTTCTACAGATTTTTGCACGTTCTATTCCACATGGAGGCGTGTACGGTAGTCAAAAACGCCAATTTTAGAATGGTGGCTAAGAACGTAAATTTCTACGGACTTTTACACGCCCTATTTCATGTGAATGGCTAAAACGAAGATAGGTTGTTGGTTTTTGTTTGCGGTTATTGATGGTTTGTAAATAGGCATTGTAAAGGGTGTGTATAATTGTATGATTTATAGTTTATTCAATTGGCATATCCACAAGAAATGTTGGCCTGATACATATTAGGTTGGCTGTATGTGTATGCTTTAATTCTCTTTTGATAGGATACTTTTATTTCGTATCATTTAGTTTCGCAGGGACCCTGTTATTTCAATGAGTATATAGTGCTTGAACATTCTTTTCATTTAGGTTATTAGTAAACGATGTAGTTACCATTGTAATAGGATATCTTTGCTCGATCATTATCATACCTATGTTTGACATCTTACTCTTTATTAGTGAATACCATAGTATGTACGTGGTTTATTATTATAGAGCAGAAGCTAAAGTATTTGATTAAATCCATCCGCTTTCCCATTTGTATGTTTATATATATATATTTTTTTTTTTCGTCAGAACACAGCGTTATATATGATACAAATAGTAGGCGCAGGCATTGTACGTTCATGTATTTTCAATCCGCATGACTGTGGACAATGAAACGTGTTCATGTAGATATTTATTTATTTATTACATGATTACGTAAGAACATTTACATATTAGGAACAGTTACATCAATCTATTTTAATCATTTTAGGAGCGGTTGCAGGAGTATACGTTCTTATATTATCAATCCGTAGCGTACCGGCAGACCTCTATTCGTCACTGTCTCAGGGTTAGATGCTATCTCGTTTTCGCGCACGGCAGCCTCATACCCTGTCAAGGTAATGATAGATGTCCACGTTCAGCTTCGCTTAGGCATTCCATTATAGTTGGGGTATTTTTGTATTGTAATGATTAATTAATTTTGGGTTAAGTTAATTACTTATGGTGAAGTTAATTTGTTTTTAGGGTTTTTAGCTAATTGTGAGTCAGATAACAGGCCAAAAAGGCTTTCGGATGTCGTACAGCTGGCTTCCTGTATCTGTATCGTTATATATATGTATGTCTGGTTCAGTGATTCTATATATTTATTCTGTACAACCTGTTGGTTGGAATAGAGGCATCGTTTTGTGTTTGCCACCTATTTATCTTATATGTATATAATATCTATAGGAATAGTATGATTTAATAGTCTGGTAGTTGACGTGTTAATGTTTGTATTTTGGGTTGATGCAGCAGCTTCGTCACGAGAATCCATCTACCCCATAACGCATTAGAAAGTTTAGAACCAGATATATCGGTGTTACCATGCGAATAAAACATGAAAACGTGGATGTACTTTCGTCCTTCGCCCGAGTGTACTCGCCAAAGATGGCTTTACCCGGTTATCATCACCCAAGACAAAGCGCCTCCTCGTTTTAGTGACGGCAAGTTCGATGTCAATGGATTTTTTGGGAATGTCTAGATGCCCATATTCAAGAGTTGTGTACCCATCAACATAGTACCGATACATTTCAAACTTACCGAGACATTTTTTTATCAATGCGTACAGTTTGAATCTGGCATGCTTGTGCGCGAATGTTGTGTATGGTCTTCAAGAGTGTGTATGTTTTCTGGTTATGGATGTCTCTGTCTGATTTTGGCTTGTGTCTGGTAATTGACGCCCTTAGCAGCTGATTTTGTGGCGACGGATTCGAGTAACATACTGAAACACTTTGGTAGCAAGCAAATGATTTCACTCGAGTAGTCGTCAGTTGTTTTACTTTTTAGTAGTCCCAGCTGTCCTTTCTTTGCTTCATCATACAAGGGATGATTTTTGGGGTTGTTGGAAAAGTCCATGTATTCAGGCAGAGGAGCTCCTGCATTTCCGCCGCAATGTCAGCTACACCTTTGAACTGGAGCAGAAACGAGTCTGTTCCCGAGAAGATGAGCAGGATGTTGTCACCGTATTTGGGTTTCAGTGTCTCATGAAAGATGCTGTAGGCTTTTTGCTTTAGTTTCTGTTCATATATA
>SDVV010030479.1:0-11671 GCA_016164225.1 Gammarus roeselii
CGCAACTTAAAAAGCGATATATTATTTTCTTGTCGGCAGCAGAAACCTAATATTTATGTCAATGAAAGCTTCACACCAACCCGAAATCAGATAATGCATGTCTTGAGGAGAGCAAAAGAGCAATTACCTGAGTTGGTATCAGGCAGCAGTACAAGCGACGGTAAATTGCTTGTCTGGGTATAGCCCCCCGTCGACTCCGAGGGGGCCCGCAACCCTCGGATGTACACCAACTGTAAAGTGGAACTGGAAGAATTTTGCATCAATATATTGAGAACTCCCCTGTCGAGCTTTGTCAATAGCTGGCAATGAACGTTGGGGTAGCTATTTCCTCTCTACCGTGCCTTGGTCCTGTCATCCTATTCGCATGTGTTGCAAGCAGAGACGTGTTGCTCATTGACCTTTGCCCCTATATTGCGATCACCAAATCTTGCTGATGATTGCTGTGGTATTTTCTTGTTCAGGCGGGAATCCGTAAATTTTTCTGTATGTATCACGGTTTTACACTTTGATGGGATGAGTCACCTTCCAGCGCCAGTCCGGGGTCTTTTCTGTGTGTTGGGGTGGTCGAAGATTGGATTGATATCCAGTGCCGGACAGTTGTCGGGGGTACGATACTTTATTATCGCCTCTCTGCTCCTCTCTGTATTCGTCTGACTACCACATATGCATTCCTCTTTCCGAAGGGCGTTCAGGTATTCAGGTAGTAGTGATGATGACTGTAGTGTATTTCCATGAATTGGGGACGGTGTACCCTCGTATGATGAGGACTAATACTATATTGGGAGGATATGTCCCTTGGTATATTCGTAAATGATTAAGTTGGAGAAAGGTCTTGAAGAAGCAATTCACGAAGCGCTCGGATCAGTCGACCCGGATGTCAAGTTTTTCAACAGTATATTTGATTCACTGCAACAACTAATCCAATCAGAATTGAATACACTGGCAAATTTTAGATTGTGTTTCAATAGTCTGTCGAGTTTTACAGTAATCAACTCCAATGCAAGAAGCTTCAGTGACAGTAGCGAAAAAAATTGTACAATTTCAGATGTTATAATAAAAACTCCTGAGGTTCTGGTGTTCACTGAAAAATGAATGACGGAGGTGGGGTTGGGCTATGTAGATATTGATGGGTATGCGTCTTTTCATATTATGAGACCGGGGGGTAGAGATGGAGGTGTGCCGATTTATTGTAAGGAAGGTGTATACGAAATAAAGTTGGACATATTTTGTGTATGTAATGGTACGATACAGACCTGTGTGGTTCAAGTTTGTGAGGGAACTGTGATACAGTTATATTTGCACTTTATCGACCGCATTCGGATACGATCGACTCATTTAGTGAGACTGTATGGTTTGTTGATGGATGATTCTCTTGTTGGTGAAAACGTTATTATCACCGGTTACTTCAATGCTGATCTATTACGGCTGCAAAGTGTTAGTGTCTCAACTTTGGTAGCGTCTCTGCCGCCACTTTGCTTCTTGCCAGTGATTACGAAGCCTACTCGTTTCTCATCAGACGGAGGAGCTCGAGGAAGTCCATCTCTCCTTGATTACATTTGGTTGAATAGCCTGACTGGCTACCGTAGTGGTATACTGAGTGTGGATATTACCTACCATTACCCCACTTTAGTTTCTATACCTATTCCGCATGTAGGCGGAAATAAAATGAACTTTATTTCCGTTCCCACGATCCAGACGATGTGAACAAATTTATCAACGAGTTGTCTTTAATTTAATGGAATATATCATCGGCGGCAAATGAAGCGAGTGACATTGAGGAGTTTATCAATACCGTTAACTCATTACAATGGAAAAAAAATCTTGAGATTAAATTTGTTGACGTTAAGAGCATTCAAAAGCCTTGGTTATCAGCAGCCCTCTTTAGAGCAATTAAAATAAAATCTCAAAATGTCGAACAGCATAAATTGGGACTTGCTAGTTTTTACGTTTGCAAGTCATATAATATCGATGTTACTGCTCAAGTGTGAAGGTCTAAAGCTGAGTATTTTAGGAATTCATCTTCCTGTGCCAGATAGAGATAATGAAAACAAGGTCCCATGTAAGGAAATTGTTGTCCAGTCCTGAACCCGGAAATGTATCGGCCGCTTGGAAATAGATTGCACGGAAATTGGAAATTGGTGAGAAGCTTAGAACTTGACCGTCAATTACCTACCAATAATGACTCTCCTATTAAATACCTAAATGTCAATCAGTCAAATTCAATATTTATGCACCCGGTTTCCCATCCGGAGTGCTCGGGGATAATTAAAAAATTTAAGTTGACTTCTTTCGACTCTAATACGCTTTCTGTGAAACTTTTAATTCATTCTAAGGACATCTTTACGGTACCAATTGCTAAACTAATATATAAATCATTCGAGTTCGGTGAGTTCTCGTCAATACTTAAATTTTGTACAGTTATGCCAATATTTAAATCCGGAAATCCAGTAGATATTTCCAAATACCGCCCAAAATCAGCTCTCCTTTGTTCAAAAAAATATTCGAGAGCTGTATGTCAAATCGCTTGATAAAATTTTCCTGTAAGTTTTCACTAATCTCACCTAATCAGTTTGGCTTTCTATAGAATAAGTCCACTGCTGATGCTCTAGTTGACCTCACAGAATATATTTATGGTACAATAAATGATAGGATGCATAGTCTCAGTGTCTTTATAGACCCGATAAAAGCGTTCGACACTGTCAACCATGCTATTCTGCTGCAGAAACTGGAGAAGTATGGTGTGCCGGGATTGCCCTTGATTTGGTCGGCGGACTATATGCGTGATCGGTGTCAGCGTGTCAAGGTTGGATCCTCAATATATGATACTAAAATTATTAATATCGGCATCCCGCAAGGCTCAATATTGGGACAATTACTGTTTCTTTTTTTATATTCATGATTTACCAAATGTTTCTAAATTCTTTTCACCTATCACTTGTGCCGATGATACCACCCTTTCCATAACTAATGGAACTAAGCTGATTTAATTGCCCACAGTAATGGTGAACTTCAAATATTTATTGCTGGATGCTGGCCAACAGACTTTATGTGAATGTCAGTAAAACCTTTGTGATCCTGTTTACAAAGCGCAGTGGTGATGTTGATAGGGAACTAGACATGTATTTGGGGACCATGTGGTAAACTTTTAGTCACGAGGCAGTTATTTAGGTATTCACATTGATAGTGATTTAAACAAAATTTACCATATAAACCATGTTCGTCGTAAGCTATCGAAGTCTGAAGGCCCACTGTATAAATTTTACCCATTCATTCCGATTAAAATCCTTCGTAATGAATATTGCAATCTTGTGTATCCCTTTTGGGGGGAGGAGGCACGTTCAGTGCTCACCTCAATCCTCTGATCATTCTGCAGTAAATAATTAGAATAATGTCTGGCCAGGAGTACCTGTCCCACACGAGTAAATTATTCAACGAGCTAGCCATACTTAAGCTGGAGGATCTGCACACCTATCTTGTTGTCCTTTATGATTTTGGGAAGAATTTCGAAATTCTTTTGCTCGCTTGGATCGTGGTTGTTTGACCAGTAATAAAGACAAACTTATTGCACCCTGTCACAGATTGTCCCTAACTCAGCATGCCCTGTCATTCGAAGCACCTCATGTCTGGGATGCATTGTCGCGAGAGGTGAAAGACTGTGATACTCGGCGTTGCTTTAAGAAAAAACTATAAACAAAAATCATCCACGCATATGCGGGCCTAAACTGACCAGAAAAGTGCTCATTCGATACTTAGTCTAGGTGGAGTTCATCCGTTGGTTTCTTGTCAAAATGTCGGTATAAAATAATTATGTAATATAAACTTCTTATACCGCTCCCTCGCCGCACACAGGGCGTAAACTCATGTCATATGTTTTTGCTCAATCTATGTAGCTAATATATGCACTGTGTATGTATAAGTGTATTGCCGTTTTTTTTTATATCTGACCGATATATATTATCAGCTCATGTACGGACTTATTGTATTTGTAACATTTACTTCAATAAATGAGTTTGAATTTGATTATTCAAGAGCGTAAACCCTACCATTGTTCACAGAACCTGTAGCTCGCTCAATCGATAATTAGTTCATAACAAACCTGATTTCTTTGTTCGTTCAACATTCTCGTGTTCTGATCATTCCATGCAGCGAAAGCGGAAGCGTTTATGTAGGTGAGACCGGAGAACTTTGTCAAAACATGTATGATTCAAAGAAGCTATGATTGGTTTGCTGAAACACCTAGCATCATATTATGTCACGTTAGGGATGATGCCGGCAAGTGTATCAATTGAGATTCAACAGATAATTGATTAAGTCAAGGCAAAACAAGGAAGATTAATATTATAATCAAGCTTAACGAAGAGTTTCCAATTACGCATATTCACTAGAACCCGTCACTCGAGACGTTTTACACAAATCACATATATAAATAATCACCGATGCACCTCCTTTGAATTAGTAATAAATAGAGACCATGTTAATTTAGTTCATATGCAGCCTGTCAACTATATTCACAGTCTGCGTTGAGCTTTCATTTTGTAAATTTAATTCAACGGACAAATATTATGAACAGTTTTGGTTTCAAATATCGCTGATGAAAGGCAGCGTATTGAATTAGTCATACCGTGCAACTTTTTATTGATCGTAATGATTTCAGGTCACTTGCATAATGTGTCGTATACGATTATTCCCAACCAGATTCGAAAGAGCTTCGCAAATATGCCAGTATGTCGTGTATTAGCTTTAGCTCATTTTTATTTATGATTTAGAATGCAGATGTATCGTAACAAAATTTGTTGAGGGGTTGTAATGACCCTAACTTCTGTTATGGAGGTTACTTAAAAAATACCCGCTAGGAAAGTGAGCATTCAACTGGGTTTCAATGACTTATTTAAACGCGGATTGATTATTATATTTATTGCTTTGCTGAGTCGACAAAATTTCTTGGAGAACATAAATTTCAACTTTTGTGTTATTATCAAAACACATATTGATAAGCACAGTACGGCATGGAGAAACAGTATAAAGCACGGGCACCATTCAAATGAAAAACTTCTTTGTTTATGTCTGTATCAGAATAATATTTTAATAAACACTTGAGAGAATCTGATTGCCTGTAGAACTTATGTAAAATAAGCATCGAACGGAGAACTGAAGGGAATTGATGATATACGATCTAGCTATTTTATTACACATTCTTCCTATAGCTGCAAAAATGAACACGTATTCCAACATAAGAGTTTACGGCAACGCGTGACCTTAAACTCTGTTCTGTCAGTCTTTTATTGCAAACAGCAGTGAACTGTAATGACAAAGCTTTGGCAGTTTGTTTGTGCTGTCAGCAGGCACTGCGAGGCTCTTAATCCAGGGGACGAACAAGTCGATGTATTCTGCCGTCTTTTCATAAATGCATGCCCAAGTGTGTTTGTCTTTCTATATTTTATAAACATTCCGAATCCTAGTTTACGCCCGTATCAGCATTACCTTCCGTTTATGTCATGCAATTTCCCCAACTTGAAGGTTATCAACTAAATATTTCAGACGAACCTTACTCACATGTGCGAGAAAGAAGCAGGTAAATGACCCAAGTGCATACACTTTGCTTTAACTTTCCAGAAGGAATTTACAGCAAACAGTCTCAAAATTGTTAGCAAGGTTTTCCAGAAGCTCCGCGGAAGCACGCAAGTGCTTCTAGAAATTAGTCAATCGAACCTGTTCATAAGTTGTATTGCCTATGCATATGTTCATATATAATCATTTATGGAGTTGATAATAAATATAACACAATAGTCGTTTACTAACAGTCTGTTTCAAGTGTTGCGCCACAGAATATTTCCATCTCAATTTAATCAGTTACTCTGTTCTGAAACCTAACGGAAATACCCGACTGTTTTTTGTTTTAACTACATCTACTCTGGCCAAATGTTGAGTATTAGCTTCTCGTAATATCTCTCAATTCAATCTAAAAATAATACCCGATGTAAACTACTCAATTCCCTCTTTTTAGTTTAAATATTTTTTAATCTTTGCTTTATTATTTGATTTATCCCTTGCCTATCCAGTTCTCTCCTGAAGGGAGAGGAGCGATTACTCTCAATCAAGCTCTATTGAGAGTCATGGCAACCGGCCGTGGTTAGGGGAACAGTTGCCCGTCAATTGTAACGCCAACGACAGTGACAGGTGGGGAAGTTTACAATATGTGATATTAATATGTGGAATGACTACGAAATGTATGAATGAGTAAATCCTCATAAGAAAAGGTAGTTTAATAAACCATAATTCAAGGCTATATTCTCACAAAAAGCATTATTCAGTCAATTTAATTCGATGCCTTTAATATTGGCCGTCTGTAGCAATGAAAAACTCAATGCAAGTTTGCAGTTGTACGACTTTGAACGCATAAAAAAAAGACTCACCTATATACATCTGATCGCTGATTCAAAACCATTATCAAAGATTCTGTATGGTTTTGTAATCCTCGATACATGTTTTTACGCATAAAAACGACATCGCCATATCAGAACAAGCCAAATGATTAGGAATTATTCGAGAAGTTAGCCTCAGCTAACAAAATTGTTGGGTCTTTTCTCTTATTTTCTGGGAGATGTTTTTGATAGGTTGATGTTACAACTATTGATTTTGATAGAAAAGGTTCTTCCCACTTATATTGGTGCTCAGCTATGTGTATTTTCAAGCAGATGTTCAGATCTTTACTTTCTTAACGGGATTTCCATGATATGATATTCGGGATTATTGATATTGAATGAAGTAATTAAACAAGCTATTCATCTTTTAGAGCATACTGTATTGTAATGGAGACTACTATGCAATATGAACACTTTCTCAGTTGCTAGGCATGCACGATATCTTATATTATGAGTTTAGGCCTTTTCTAACAAAAATATGTGTTGTATATCTTCACCAATGTCTCAGGGGCTAAGTCATCCTTCTCGACGATAAAAGACGAGACTAAAGACGTAGGCAGATTGGTTTGAAACTGGTTTGAAGTGCCAAAAGTGAATTTAAATGGACCAATTGCTTGGATTGGTCTAAACAATCAACAAACAATAACACAATTTAGTCCTTGATGTATCAAATAGATCAGCAGGTGGACCTTGTAGGCGCTCAATTTCATTTCTTTGGACGGATGGAGTTTAATTATCTGCCACCCGCGCATTGCATTGGCATACTGCATGAACCGATTACTGGAAGGGCTGATTATTGATCATTTGCAATTATACTTCGTCAAATATTTTGTCCACATAATTTTTATTGGTCTACACAATCTTACACGCAATGAAAAATGACACCCGCGGGATGATAATGTTAGATATTTCCCGGTAGAGTCAACGACAAGAAGTTTCAGTCAAATGATGACATATCGAATATAATTAAAATTTTAACATTATTATAATTACATAAAATAATTCGAAGAATTTTAAAAATATTGGAATCATAAAAATCATGGTCGAGTTTTTTCATAATCTGGAAATTTAAGTGGTGCATTTTTCGCAAAAAAATACAAATGCTGTCAAAAGATTACCGCGTCTCTCCATTCCATTCCCGCGTCTCTCCATTCCATTCCCGCGTCTCCCCATTCCATTCCCGCGTTTCTCCATTCCATTCCCGCGTCTCTCCAATCAATTCCCGCTTCTTTCCATAACGTTCCGGCGTCTCTCGGCCGATCACAATCAATAAAATTATCAAAGTTTCGACCCGATATTTAATTTAATCTTTAGCCATCTAACTTGATGAAAGTCCATTTCACATCCGAATCAGTGAAAGAATGAGTTCTGGAGAAAGTTATCTGCTCTGAGTTTGTAAACTACAGTCCTCGAGACTGTCAAGATAACATCGGGCGGTTAGTGATGTTGTCCATCGGCTGCTCGTGACACTGGAGAGATAAGGTTGGAGAGTGGAAGCCGTTGTCAATCGGTCGCCTGAACAGAGGAGGAATAGATGCTTTGTATTGAATTATTTAGAAATCAGGTGAAGTTGGAGCGGCATGACGAGACGGAAACAAATACTCGTTAAAAATGACTCACAACATAGAAATGCTAAACATTATCCCTGTATACGTGTTCTTATTTGATATGGTCTCATTATAGAACAACAATACATCGCTCATGCACATTTTGAATCTTTTGAGTTAGGCTTTTGACAAAAGTCAGTTAGAGTATTGACTATGGTTAATTGGACTATTGACCATAGCCAGTTATACTATTGACAATAGTCAATTGTACGTTCAAGAATGGTCAGATAGACTCTTATGAATGGTCAGGTAGACTATTGAAAAATCATCAAATAGACCATTGGGAAAACTCAGTTGGACTATTGACAATAGTCAGTTAAATAATGGACATAGTCTGTTAGACTATTGCTGATAGTAAGTTATGCAATTGACAATAGTCAGTTAGACTATTGAAAATAGTAAATTATGCAATTGACAATAGTCAGATAGACTATTGGCAATAGGCAATGGTCAGTCTGTTTACCAGATCCTTGGCAAAGAATGCAGTGGCAAGTGGGTGTAGTACAGTCAACAATTTGGTCTGCCAGTATGACAGAAATTTGTACGGAGGATAGTTTACCTGTGGAGTTTTTATACAATATGATACATTTTCATTACTTTTTAAAATGTAGGCGGGACTGTAGAACAAGACCAATTGCACATTGATATTGTACCGTCTATCGAACTCAGCACATGATAATTTAAGATGATATTTGCGTGAATTACAGTATGGTGTCTCCTTAGTTGAAATTAAATACGACAAAGAAATTCCCCCCATTCATATTCACGTAAGGGAGGAACTTCACATTAGCAGTTTAGGAATCACTAAAATTGAAATAATATAACAATCTTCCATCTAATTCTTCGTGCTTGACCACAAGAGAATTTTTATTTGTATTGCAAATGTGTCTGCAATAACCTCATCGCCTTTGGTGTCATCCACATTGCTGGGCAACGTCAACCTGTTTAAATGTGATGCAACTCATTGCAACGAACATTTCACTTATGACAATAATTTCTTCGAAGCTCGATAACGATAAAAAATCATACAAAATTGATTGAATCAACAGAAGTCAGACAGGAACAAAATGTATGCGTTTGCTGTCGTGATTCCGTGTTTATTAAATTCATTGAAAGCACTTCAAACAATTTGCATTAACCAGAAAATGAGCTTCTTTTCAAAAAATTAAATTAAATGGTGGTCATGAGATATGAGTATCTCAACACAGGGTGGTTGTATATTGAACCACTCATATTTTGAATGATCATTCTCAACCCCGATCGGTATAGAATTGTCTTATCGTCGAATATGAAATTTCCTACCTAACAAAATATATGGAAAAACATGCAACAAGCAGAAAAATACACAAGACGATATACACATTAAAGATGAATAACACTTCAGCTCTGCGTTTGCCCATCACGAAGTGGAGCGACAAATGAGAACCAGTAAAACTCATATTAATTGTTAGAGGCCGCCCGTTGTGGAGACAAATACCAACATCGGGACAAAAGTATCAGCTTCAGCACATTATAACCGTCATCATCGTCAGCATTGGTCAGCAAAGTGGCTCTTATACCTACATCGGGACAAAACTATCAGCTTCAACACATTGCAACCGTGATCATCGTCCGCATTGGTCAGTTAAGTGGCCCTTATACCAACATCGGGACAAAACTATCAGCTTCAACACATTGCAACCGTCATCATCGTCTGCATTGTTCAGCAAAATGGCTCTTATACCAAAATCGGGCCAGGGGTATCAGCTCCAACACATTGCAGCCGTCATCATCGTCCGCATTGTTCAGCAAAGTGGCTCTTATACCAACATCGGGGCAAAAATATCAGCTACAAGACATGGTAGTCGTCATCATCGTCCGCAGTGTTCAGCAAAGTGGCTCTTGTGCCTTCAACTCATTAATAAAGACTCAACTCGAGTCCAAAGCGTTGACGTGGGCTTAGTTTTTGTTTCTGTCCTCTAAAACCTGTTATTTTTGTTGATTCGGTTTTCTGACCGAGAGATGTGGTAGGCCAGTCCATGAACATGAAACGAAATGTTAATGAAAACTGGAGTGATTTTTTCAGTTGTTTGACATAAATGAGAATATACCTCTTATCAGTACAAAAATATTCTATCTGGAAATGGAAGTTAGAGGCAAAAGTTTAAAACCGATCTCGATTGTCCATTGGCCAATTGTTTTGATGAGTTTCTATTTGTTCGTGAGTTTTGCATCGAATATAGTCAATGAATGAGAAACGCAATGCATCGATGACGCTTTATTATACGTCGTACGCAGAACTATCATTGTTGCGTACTACATGACCTCAGAGTTAGGTATTTTTAGGCGATAAAATTGTACACAATAATCTAGAACTCTTTTAAAGTGTACAGACAGTTTAAAGATATTAAGTGTGATTCATGACCGTTACAGCATTTTGGATGTCATTTTTGATACGATGCTACTTTGACCCACAATTATTCACAAGAAGATATCAACAAATCCACGGGCAATGAGTCGAATATTTCATTAACTACTAGACTCGAGAGACGTACTGTAGGTTAACGATCGCCTCGGAAGCAGCGCTGCGCGATGGAGCACGCAGGCAAATAAGAGGGATTAACTGTTATGATGCCAATGAAAGTGGGAGGAGGAAGCAAGCAATGAAAGAGCAGTCATGTTTTGTGGGTGAACGATATGATGAGCATCATTGCGTTCCTCCTTATCAAAGCCTACATGACGTCCAATCAGCTACTGTTTAGGCTCGGCATTAATCGACATACCTGCCATAGGCTCTTTGCGAAGCTCGCACACACGAACACAGAAATCTTCTGCGGTATCATTCACACCCACCGACCAACCACAGTGGTTTCGTATACTGTAAAGATGCAACAATGAACCTATTAGTTCATCGTATCATCATCACCAACTTCGTTCGACTAACGAATGCGAGTTTGGACTCATCCATCGCCACATGGTAATCAATACACTTTTGACAAATGGGCACAGACTCGATTTCAATTACAACACGTTCTTTCTCTCACTAATGTTGTCCTGTAATACATTAACATAAAAGATTCTTCTGCATCACTATGTTATTTGGCTTTAGGAGATGACCCTTGATAATTGAAAAGATGTAAGAGAAAAAGAAAGGAACACAGCTCAGGAGACACTTCTCTCTCTTGTTCTTCCTTGTTTTAAGGCATTAACACACACACCTCCATATATAAAGAAAAGCGTGAATCATGACTCGAGTTTAGCAGAAATAATTGTTATACGAAAATTCTCTTAAATTTGAAGTTTGTCCAACAATCTTCAGCATGCTAAATAAATTCATGTGATGCAATCAGTCTCTCATCCTCGTCAATTTTATTTTCTGGGTAGTAGGCAAATTTGGCACGCTCGCGTCTTTGTTCGTGGCTCACAACGATGTACTGTTTCCCTCCTCACTCCAGTGTACGTACTCTTCATTCGTTTCGACGTTTGAACTGTGTCGTCTGATCATCCTTCACAAATGCGTGACCCTTTTTACCACTTGATAAGAGTTGTAAGGGATTGATATTAATTTTTCCTTCTGTTGTTACTGCGTAATAATTAGTTTAACTTATGTACACGCTGGGTAGCTTAATACCTCGTGGAACGATGTACTGTTCCCTTCCCATC
>SDVV010030480.1:0-11671 GCA_016164225.1 Gammarus roeselii
ATTGGGTGGCTGCTGCCATTGGGTGGCTGCTGCCATTGGTTGGCTGCTGCCATTGGGTGGCTGCTGCCATTGGGTGGCTGCTGCCATTGGGTGGCTGCTGCCATTGGTTGGCTGCTGCCATTGGGTGGCTGCTGCCATTGGTTGGCTGCTGCCATTGGGTGGCTGCTGCCATTGGTTGGTTACTGCCATTGGGTGGCTGCTGCCATTGGGTGGCTGCTGCCATTGGGTACCTGCTGTCATTGGGTGGCTGCTGCCATTGGGTGGCAGCTGCCATTAGGTGGCTGCTGTCATTGGGTGGCTGCTGCCATTGGGTGGCTGCTGCCATTGGGTGGCGGCTGACATTCAGTAATTGCGGCTATTGGGTGGCTGTTGCCATTCAGTATCTTCTGCTATTGGGTGACTGCTGCTATTGGGTGACTGTAGTCATTCAGTAACTGCTGCCATTGGGTGGCGTCTGCCATTCAGTACTTCTGTCATTAGGTGGCTGCTGTCCTTCAGTAACTGCTGATATTGGGTGGCTGCTGCCATTCAGTAACTACTGCCATTGGGTGGCTGCTGCCAATCAGTAACTGCTGTCATTTAGTAACTACTGCCATTGGGTGGCTGCTGCCATTGGTGTCTGCTGCTATTCAGAAACTGCAGCTATTAGGTGGCTGCTGGTATTCAGTAACTGCAGCCATTAGGTCGCTGCTGGTATTTAGTAATTGCTTCCGAATGCCTGCTACCGTTCAGTAACTGCTGCTATTGGGTGGCTGCTGCCATTGGGTGTCTGCTGCTATACAATAACTGCAGCTATTAGGTGGCTGCTGGTATTCAGTAACTGCAGCCATTAGGTGGCTGCTGGTATTTAGTAATTGCTTCCGAATGCCTGCTACCGTTCAGTAACTGCTGCTATTGGGTGGCTGCTGCCATTGGGTGTCTGCTGCTATTCAGTAACTGCAGCTATTAGGTGGCTGCTGGTATTCAGTAACTGCAGCCATTAGGTGGCTGCTGGTATTCAGTAACTGCAGCCATTAGGTGGCTGCTGGTATTCAGTAACTGCAGCCATTAGGTGGCTGCTGGTATACAGTAACTGCAGCCATTAGGTGGCTGCTGGTATTCAGTAACTGCAGCCATTAGGTGGCTGCTGCTATTCAGTAACTGCAGTCATTAGGTGGCTGCTGGTATTCAGTAACTGCAGCCATTAGGTGGCTGCTGGTATTCAGTAACTGCAGCCATTAGGTGGCTGCTAGTATTCAGTAACTGCAGCCATTAGGTGGCTGCTGCTATTCAGTAACTGCAGCCATTAGGTGGCTGCTGGTATTCAGTAACTGCAGCCATTAGGTGGCTGCTGGTATTTAGTAATTGCTTCCATTGAATGCCTGCTACCGTTCAGTAACTGCTGCTATTGGGTGGCTGCTGCCCTTCAGTAACTGCTGCTCTTTAAAAACTGCAGACCCTCAGTAACTGCTGCTCTTGAGTAACTGCTGCTTTTCAGTAGTTGTTGTTCTATAGTAACTGTTGTTCGTCAAAGCCTTTCAATGGCGCTGTAGGCCGCTTGAGCTGAAGAGCTACTGACGCTGAATGATGGTGCAGCCATTACTGATGCCTACATTGCCTCCTCGAGTCGTTGGTTTGCTCATGCCTTGTTAGTTACTGAAGTGAAGCTCCTCTTCAATTGATGCGCTGGACAAAACATTTCGATAAATATGATCCGGATGCGATCGTTCAGTATGTTTATTCCTCAATGGGCCTGCACAGTGAAGTACTTGTGTGATTAGTGATACTGGAGGGTGGTGGTGCTGTGTAGCGTGTGGTGGCGCTGTGTGGTGTGTGTGAGGCACTGTATATTGTGTGTTGTGTTTACAAGTGTAAGAAGACTACAACGGGCCATTTGGTCCAAACTAGGTTGCCTTTTGATAGAAAGAAGATGAGTACTGAAGTAGAACGTTTTAGAGAACATCATGTGTTAAGGAAAAAGCCCTCGACCCGCGATGTTGATCTGAAATTGACACAGTTTCATTTCTCGTTAAACCAAGCTGACCGTGTCATTGCTGAACACCGTTTTGCAACGAGCAGGTACCAACGCCCGGCCTCTTTTTTTTACCGTCATAGTGCCAATGCCGGGCACTAATTTAACTGTACGGGTGTCAATGCCGGGCACCGGTTTTCACTAATATTCTGATGAAAGTGCTATAGATGGGAGCTATTCAGCGACGAATTTGATAGAATTTGTCTAGCTGTGACTTGAACGTTGCAATTGTATCACTGTTTACAATTTCCACTGGAAGTCTGTTCCATTCCTCGACAACTCTACACGTGAAGAGTTGCAAGTGATGTCGAGTGAGAAACGCTTTCTAATGATGTTGTATCCATTATACCTGGTCATTCCGTTCGCATCTGTAATGAAAAGGCTCGCTCTGTCGACGTTTTCCTTACCCTTCATTTTCTTCCACACCTCGATCATGTCATCTCTGATTCTACGCTTCTATATCGAATAAAGGATGAGTTCACGTAGTCTGTCTCCTTACGAATTGATGCGCAATACACGGAGCAGTGTGTGGTGGGCGCAGTGTAGTGTGAGGTGTGCGCTGTGTAGTGTGTGTCTGGCGCTGTGTAGTGTGTGGTGGGCGCAGTGTAGTTGTTGGTGTGCGCTGTGTAGCGTGCGGTGGGCACTAACAGAGGCGATTAGTTCATTGCCAGTTCACATCCCTCCACCTATATCACTCGGTCCCGGAGCCGGACACTCTATAGTAACCTAACACACTGCACAGTGTTTTGAGCATCTCGACGTCGCGAAATGAGGACAAATGAACATAACAATGTATGTCGCTGCATCCAAACAACCCTTCTGCTGCATCCAAACAGCCCTATTGGTGAAGGTCCTAGCAGCCCTATTGGTGAAGGACCTAGCAGCCCTATTGGTGAAGGACCTAGCAGCCCTATTAGTGAAGGACCTAGCAGCCCTAATGGTGAAGGACCTAGCAGCCCTATTAGTGAAGGTCTTAGCAGCCTAATTGGTGAAGGTCCTAGCAGCCCTATTAGTGAAGGACCTAGCAGCCCTATTGGTGAAGGACCTAGCAGCCCTATTAGTGAAGGACCTAGCAGTCCTATTAGTGAATGTCTTAGCAGCCTTATTGGTGAAGGTCCTAGCAGCCCTATTGGTGAAGGTCCTAGCGACTCTATTGGTAAAGGTCCTAGCAGCCCTATTGGTGAAGGTACTAGCAGCCCTTTGGTGAAGGACCTGGTAGCTCTATTGGTAAAGGTCCTAGCAGCCCGATTGGTGAAGGACCTAGCAGCCCTATTGGTGAAGGTCCTAGCAGCCCTATTGGTGAAGGTCCTAGCAGTCCTATTGGTGAAGGTCCTAGCAGCTCTTTTGGTGAAGGACCTAGCAGCCCTATTGGTGAAGATCCTAGCAGCCTTATTGGTGAAAGACCTGGCAGCCCTATTGGTGAAGGTCCTAGCAGCCCTATTGGTGAAGGACCTAGCAGCCCTATTGGTGAAGGTCCTAGCAGCCCTATTGGTGAAGGTCCTAGCAGCCCTATTGGTGAAGGTCCTAGCAGCCCTTTTGGTGAAGGACCTAGCAGCCCTATTGGTGAAGATCCTAGCAGCCTTATTGG
Source organism: Gammarus roeselii (assembly GCA_016164225.1). Classification (NCBI taxonomy): domain Eukaryota; kingdom Metazoa; phylum Arthropoda; class Malacostraca; order Amphipoda; family Gammaridae; genus Gammarus; species Gammarus roeselii. The sequence goes on from SDVV010030480.1 coordinate 3,600, forward strand.
TGAAGGACCTGGCAGCCCTATTAGTGAAGGTCCTAGCAGCCCTATTGGTGAAGGACCTAGCAGCCCTAATGATGAAGGACCTAGCAGCCCTATTGGTGAAGGTCTTCGCAGCCCAATTGGTGAAGGTCCTAGCAGCCCTATTGGTGAATGTTCTAGCAGCCCTTTTGGTGAAGAATCTAGCAGCCCTATTGGTGAAGGTCTTAGCAGCCCGGTGGCTGAAGGTTCTAATCCTTTTATTTCAGGATCATTGCAATGCCATCCACTTTTATCACATCCCCACTCATATCACACCCACACTCCCATCCGAACAACACTACCATCCCATCCACACCGCCATCACTGGACTATGAGTAAAACCACACAGAGAGCGGTGCTTTGGTTGTGATGGATGCTATTCAGTGTGTTATTGCAATGTATGGTGGTGGACACCACAACAGTGTGTGGTGGTGGACACCACAACAGTGTGTGGCAGTGGAGACCACAAATATAGCATTAATATAAACCGGGGTTTGCAAGAAGCAGCAGCTCGATATCATTTTCCAGTATTTTGTTCGAATCTTCCAAGCAAGAATTTTGATCCTCTTCTCCGTCTAACGCTGCGTATAAAGCTATTGAAGAGTCTATGATGGAAGCATCATGTTTTCAGTACTTTAAGCTCAACCTCGATGTGGCGTCCTTCACTCATGTGCTGCTAGCAACTGCCACGATTCTACGGAAGTGGTTGACAGACGTACATTGCGGCTGTACTCTGCTTCTGCCATTTTAGCTTACAGGTAGGGTGTTTTGTCTCCTAGTGTACAACAAGGCGGTATCCTTGGTGATATCTCTTGGTGGTGGGCTACCTTGAGTGCGTTTGTCATCAATTAGTTAGGTATGGTTTTGGGTGTTCCAATGTGCATTACTTGGCAATCCTCAACGTTGAAGTTAACATGACACACAATCCAATGCTGCCATATCGTCCCATTACACTACAATACATTGTATAATGATAAAACATATCCTGGGTACCCACCGCCACAACTGGGGAGGGGGGGGGAGGGAGCAGAGCCATCTCACGCAGCTGCCTCATTAGTCCCAATAATAATGGGGAAGGGGGAGCGGGCAGAGCCATCTCACGCAGCTGCCTCGTTAGTCCCATTAATAATGGGGAGGGGAGGAGGGGGCAGAGCCATCTCACGCAGCTGCCTCATTAGTCCCATTAATAATTGGGAGGGGAGGAGGGGGCAGAGCCATCTCACGCAGCTGCCTCATTAGTCCCATTAATAATGGGGAGGGGAGGAGGGGGCAGAACCATCTCACGCAGCTGCCTCATTAGTCCCATTAATAATGGGGAGGGGAGGAGGAGGCAGAGCCATCTCACGCAGCTGCCTCATTAATCCCATTAATAATGGGGAGGGGAGGAGGGGGCAGAGCCATCTCACGCAGCTGCCTCATTAGTCCCATTAATAATGGGGAGGGGAGGAGGGGGCAGAGCCATCTCACGCAGCTGCCTCATTAGTCCCATTAATATTTTGTAACTCTTTGAAGTCCTTCTCCCAACAAGGCTGAGGCTCCTTGGCGTTTTGCCTGGCGCTTCGAGTATGTTGGCGTTCAGGTAGACGCTCTGTGAATACAATGGCCAGGTGAAAGTAGAAGTGTTGTAGATAAGGTGGTGGTGAAGATCTTAAAGTTTCAGTTTTTGAGCAACAAAGTTACCCTTCATCACGGGATCCTGGAAAATCCTGGGATAGTCTATAATAAAAATAGTTTACAACACAATTTCGAGCGGGTGAATAATGGGGTATAGGCGTACGTATTAATAAATGTAGCTGAAATCTTACAAAGAGGCTTTCAGGTCTCTCGTTTCAACAAATTTGAGTGTACTTATAAATTGTAGAAAAATTACGGAGAAGCAAGTGAGTTGCAATAAATCTGTATTTAAAAAAATATTCGAAAATGGATACACAGTCAGTTTTGAATAACTTGTAATATTGAATATATATATTACCGAATTATTCAACGGATCAATGCATTGGTCGTATGATTTTAAAGGGCACAGTCCATCCACGCTGCGGTCGCCGGTCCTGTTCACAATGGGATTACGAAACGTGAGTCAGCGAAAAAAAAAATGCGAGTGAACCTCCCCCATTCACTCGGAGTTTTTAAGTGTTGAGGAAGGCATCAAGCATTGCAGTAATGTTGTGTAAAGATGTATGTATTCACCGGTTGTGTTCAAACACCGAGCATCGTATTAGGTTATGTTATGAACATGGTAGTTGGCTAAATGTTTAAATAAGTATGTATTCACCGGTTGTGTTCGAACACCAAGCGACGTATTCGGTTATGTTATGAAAGTGGTGAGCGGCAAATTTGCTATGAAACTGCTTTATTTGTTGTGTTTACTTGCAGGATCGAAATGGTATCTATATGAAATAAAATTTTCCCGGGATCGACAGAAACCAGACTAGACGCTATGTGAGTCAGGTAGACGCTGTGTGTTACACCTTCAGTGAATGAACGGAGAAATGAAAGAATAGTGAGGAGAGCGCTTTATGATGGCCGTGTAAATGCAGGACTGGTGATGTAGGCGCTCTGTGAATGGGTGGGTAAATAAAGGAATAGTGATGTAGGCGCTCTGTGAACGGGTGGGTAAATGAAGAAATGGTTAAGTAGGCGCTTTGCGAATGGGTGGGTAAATGAAGGAATGGTGATGTAGGCGCACTGCGAATGGGTGGGTAAATGAAGGAATGGTGATGTAGGCGCTCTGCGAATGGGTGGGTAAATGAAGGAATGGTGATGTAGGCTCTCTGCGAATGGGTGGGTAAATGAAGGAATGGTGATGTAAGCGCTCTGTGAATGGTTGGGTAAATGAAGGAATGGTGATTTAGGCGCTCTGTGAATGGGTGGGTAAATGAAGGATGGTGATGTAGACGCTCTGTAAATGGGTGGGTAAACGCAGGAATGGTGATGTAGGCGCTCTGTGAATGGGTGGGTAAATAAAGGATGGTGATGTAGGCGCTCTGTGAATGGGTGGGTAAATGAAGGATACTGATGTAAGCGCTCTGCGAATGGGTGGGTAAATAAAGGAATAGTGATGTAGACGCTCTGTGAATGGGTGGGTAAATGAAGGATGGTGATGTAGACGCTCTGTGAATGGGTGGGTAAATGAAGGATGGTAATGTAGGCGCTCTGTGAATGGGTGGGTAAATGAAGGATGGTGATGTAGACGCTCTGTGAATGGGTGGGTAAATGAAAGATGGTGATGTAGACGCTCTGTGAATGGGTGGGTAAATGAAGGATGGTGATGTAGGCGCTCTGTGAATGGGTGGGTAAATGAAGGATGGTGATGTAGACGCACTGCGTTTGGATGGGTAAATGAAGGATGATGAGGTAGGCGCTCTGTGAATAGGTGGGTAAATGAAGGAATGGTGATGTAAGCGCTCTGTGAATGGGTGAGTAAATGATAGAATGGTGAGGTAGACGCCCTGTGAATGGGTGGTTGTATATAAGAATGGTAATGTAGACGCTCTTTGAATAGGTGAGTAAATGAACGGATGGTGAGGTAGACGCTCTGTGAATGGGCGGGTAAACGAAAAAATGGTGATGCAGGCGCTCTGTGAATGGGCGGGTAAACGAAGGAATGGTGATGCAGGCGCTCTGTGAATGGGCGAAAACGAAAGAATGGTGATGCAGGCGCTCTGTGAATGGGCGGGTAAACGAAGCAATGGTTAGGTAGACGCTCTGTGAATGGGCGGACAAATGAAGGAATAGCTAGGTAGACGCTTTCTGAATGGGTAGGTATATGAAAAAATGGTGGAGTAGGCTCTCTTTAAACAGGTTGGTACATTCAAAAATGGAGGATTAGACGATCTGTGAATGGACGGGTAAAATACGATTGAGGGGTTTGGGTGTCGTGGCATCACATGGTGGGCCAATTAAGGAATGACGGAGAGCACTTTAACGTGTTTCATCTGAAAATGGTTAGTCAAGACGTAAGCTATGTGCAAGTAATCGAAATCAACGCGCAGCCAACGACCCGCCGGTGCGATCACAGAAGCACTAAAAAACGCCTCTATGCTGACCCAACATCACATCACTCTGTTGACCCAACATCACTTCACTCTGCTGACCCAACATCACTTCACTCTGCTGACCCAACATCACTTCACTCTGCGGACCCAACATCACTTCACTCTGCTGACCCAACATCACTTCACTCTGCTGACCAAACATCACTTCACTCTGCTGGCCAAACATCACTTCACTCAGCTGACCCAACATCACTTCACTCTGCCGACCCAACATCACTTCACTCTGCAGATCCAACATCACTTCACTCTGCTGACTCAACATCACTTCACTCAGCTGACCCAACATCACTTCATTCTGCTGACTCAACATCACTTCACTCAGCTGACCCAACAACACTTCACTCTGCTGACCCAACATCACTTCACTTTGCTGACCCAACATCACTTCACACTGCTGACCCAACATCACTTCACTCTGCTGACCCAACATCACTTCACTCTGCTGACCAAACATCACTTCACTCTGCTGGCCCAACATCACTTCACTCAGCTGACCCAACATCACTTCACTCTGCTGACCCAACATCACTTCACTCAGCTGACCCAACATCACTTCATTCTGCTGACTCAACATCACTTCACTCAGCTGACCCAACATCACTTCACTCTGCTGACCCAACATCACTTCACTCTGCTGACCCAACATCACTCCACTCTGCGAATTTATGAGCTGTATTATCACAGAACTTTCATTTTCATTTACTTGTCATTGACTCATTCTCCGGTCCCTTCCATTCTCTTAAGTCTGTTATTATCGAAGACCTGTACTTCTTCATAGACCATTCATTGTCTTAAGCCTGTTATACTCCATTGTCTGTTGTTTTCATGAGCTTGTCTTTCTCTTAAAACATTCGCATCGGCCTAATATCATCGATGGCCTGTTATTCCGGCCTGTTATTCTCCTAGGCCTGGTTTATTCCATGGCCTATCATTCTCCTAGACCTGTGATTCTTCGTGCCCTGTCATTCTCATTAGCCTGACACTTTCCTAGGCCTGCCATTCTCCTAGCCTGTTATACTCCTTGGCCTGTATCCTTCTTGGTCAGCTATGTACCTTCCTTTACCATCAATAACTCTTCGGTCTTATCTCCCCATCCACCCACTCGGCGAGCAAACATGAAATATGTTATTCACATTCGATCAATATTAATTTGGAGCGCAAGACGCATCGCCTATCTTTGATTATAAATAAATTATGCATAGTTTGTACTTGGTTTCTCATGCCTCATGTTTATTTATGAGCCACCTGGCAGGTGGTGTCGGTCATTGGCCCAATTCTAGCCACGAATTACTCGCGGACCTCAACATTTGCATGCCATTAGTCGACTTTGTGGATCCACTGCATTCCCTAATTGCGGGTTCGTTTCTTCACAATTATTGATGAATTCTCTCATTTCATGTTGTTTTATCAAGCAATGCATGTAGGTGAGCCACATAACTCAATGCATTACTCAATGCATGTTGGCGTGCAACATTACTCAGTGCATGTAGGTGAGCCACATAACTCAATGCATTGCTCAATGCATGTTGACGTGCAACATTACTCAGTGCATGTAGGTGAGCAACATAGCTCAATGCATTGCTCAATGCATGTTGGCGTGCAACATAACTCAATGAATGTAGGTGAGCAGCATAGTTCAATGCATGTTAGCGTGCAACATAACTCAGTGCATATAGGTGAGCAACATAGCTTAATGCATTGTTCAATGCATGTTGGCGTGCAATCTAACTCAATGCATGTAGGTGAGCAGCATGGCTCAATGCATGTTGACGTGCAACATAGCTCAACGCATTGCCCAATGCATGTTGGCGTGCAACATAGCTCAACGCATTGCCCATTGCATGTTGGCGTGCAACATAGTTCAATGCATTGCTCAATAGACGAATTGAAGCCCTCAGCACAGTCAACTTTTCACCCGCCGAAGTTATTAAATATATAGATAAACTGAAAGTCACAAAATCTCCAGGTCCAGACCAAGTTCATCCCAGAATTCTAAAAAAGACTAGAAACGAAATTGCCGAACATTTATCAAACATTTTCACCCAATCTCTCACAAATGACACCTGCCCCTCTAAATGGAAAGAAACCAATGTTAACCCAATTTTTAAGAAAGGGGAGAAAAAGAGTGCCCGCAATTACCGTCTAATTAGTCTCACCTCAGTCATTGGCAAGTTGCTGGAAAGTTTGATAACGGATAAAATTACAGAATTCTTATAATCAAACAAATTGATTGGCGACTTCCAGCATGGCTTTAGACGCAACCGTTCCTGTTTTGCGAGCATGCTAGTTCATTCAAAGAATACAATAGAAATCCACGACACAAAATCCCCAATCGATATCATTTACCTTGACTTTTGGAAGGCCTTTGATTAAGTCCCCCACAAGCGCTTAATTAGTAAATTGCACAGAATCGGTATTCGAGGCAATTTTAACAACTGGATAAAATGCTGGCTTACGGACAGACGGCAGCGAGTCGTACTTAACGGAGCTTCCTCCTCTTGGAGTAATGTCACAAGCGGCGTGCCTCAAGGAACCGTGTTAGGTCCAGTTCTCTTAACAATATTCATTAACGATCTCGATAGCAACGTACTCTCAAACATCAGCAAGTTTGCAGACACCACTAAGATAGGAAGAAGAGTACAAGCTGAAGTGGAAAGTCAGCAGATCACACTAGACTTGAACAAAATTGGTCATTGGTCAAAAAAGTGGCAAAAAAAATTTGATGTATTGAAATTTAAAGTTATGCACATAGGTCCTCATAATCTCAAACACGAATATTCAATGTCCGGAAAGAAAGTCATTCCTGTCACCGAAGAGAGAGATTTAGGTGTCATCATTAGGAACGACTTAAAAAGAAGCAAGCAATGTAACGATGACGCCAAGAAAGGCAACAAAATGCTAGGTATGATATCCCGCACTATCTCGTACAAAAACAGAAACAGTATGGTCAAGTTATACAATGCATTAATTAAACCGCATCTCGAGTATTCCGTTGAATTTTGGTCTCCATATCTTAGAAAAGACGTTATTAAATTGGAGAAGGTTGAACGCACAGCTACCAAACTCATCCCTTCGCTGCGGAATAAATTGTATGAAGACAGGCCACGTGAACTCAATTTTTATTTGCTAGGGAAACGTCGAGTCAGAGGCGACATGATTGAAGTGTGGAAGATCATGAAAGGTAAGGAAAACGTCGACCGAGCGAGCCTTTCACTCTAGATACGAACGGAGTGACTAGGAACAATGGATACAAAATCGTTAGGAAACGTTTCTCACTCGACACCACGCGCAATTTCTTCATGTATAGAGTTGTCGAAGAATGGAATAAACTTCCAGCGGAGGTTGAAAACAGCAATACAATCGACACGTTCAAGTCTCGGCTTGATAAGTTCTACATAAATCGACGATAAATAGCTAGACCGTTCCCTTTCTTGATGTTATAAGAACAGAAATGGCACATGAAGCTCTTAGACGTTTTACTTCAGAACCAATCCTCTTGCTATCAAAAGGCAACCTAGTTTGGGCCATGGGCCTATTGTTGTCTTCCTACACTTGTAAACACTTGTAAACAATGCATGTAGGTGTGCAACCTAGCTCAATGCATTGGTCAATGCTTGTTGACGTGCAACATAGTTCAATACACTGCCCAATGCATGTTGGCGTGCAACATAGTTTAATACATTGCCCAAAGCATGTTGGTGTGCAACATTGCTCAACGCATTGCTCAATGCATTGTTCAATACATGTTGGCGTGCAACACGAAATATGTCATGAATATGTTATTCATATTCGATCAATATTAATTTGGAGCGCAAGACGCATCGCCTATCTTTGAATAGAAATAAATTATGCATGGTTTTCACTCGGCTTCTTACGCCTCATGTTTATTTATGAGCCACCTGGTAGGTGGTGTCGGTCATTGGCCCAATTCTAGCCACGAATTACTCGCGGACCTCAACATTTGCATGCCATTAGTCGACTTTGTGGATCCACTGCATTCCC
>SDVV010030481.1:0-11671 GCA_016164225.1 Gammarus roeselii
ATATTCAATAAACATATTTTTTGCATACATATTGCAATATTGATGGCAATTTAAATTCGTTCTTTCAAACTGAAACAATCTCGGATCCAGTATTGCTTGTATAATAAAATTCGACGTTCCAATAATATATTAATGGATTTTTTTATGCAGCATCGATTTGTGTCTAGTCTAGTCTATACGTTAATCGATTGACGAGGCAAACGAAGTAGAAGTTATTAGTGTTTGGACGGGCATTCTACACCGTGGGACTTGATTGTACGACTCTGAATAATTTTTTAGTATGATACTGTAAAAAAACAAGCAATAAAAATTGACGAGATGCTTGGGTGCAACAAAATGAGTTGATAGATGGTGCGGTAATAAACCGCCACTTCAATCAACTTGTTTAATATACCATAACATTGTGTCCATTTGTATGGTTTGGTATTGATTTTTCAACATTGTTCCGTAAGAATTATCTATCCATTTACGAATGATAATTTATCACAGTGTGCGATGCACGTTCAAACACTTATGGCTTCAGATGCTGCATGATCCCTCGCTTGCTTGAAATACATCAATAAGATGTTTAACTCTATTGTGGGAGAGCTTCTTTTTCCTCCATCAACTATATCAAACTAATGACCCGAATTGTCCTCTCGTTGAATAAACCGTATGTTCTTTCTGATAGGTGGTTCACACGTTCACTGCGCCACCGGCTAAATATATTGATAATTGGTGCTCGATTCTGCTTTGAATCCTGCAGAAAACATCGATACAGAAGAAAACTTCTTTAATACTGTGGACATCGTCATTCTTCCATTGCCAGCGTGAAAAAAAACACGGGCCACACACTTCATGTACATATAAAAAGGTCGTACATTTTTGGATTCATTTGCTGTGTCAAGTCGCGTTTCCGTTACGGCAATGATTCAACCCCTCATCGGATGAATCAAGCATTCTGCTATTATACAGATTTAGAGTCCCCTGCATCTTCGTGTGGATGGGCAGGGCTCCCTGTCAAGACCAGGAGCCGAATTGCCGATCAGACTAAGAACTTTGTGACGAGGGAGACCCCTACCCCATCATGATGCCAGTACCAGCATGGTATAGTAAGTAATAGTCGAACATGGCCTTCCGCCAAACTGTTCCGCTGTCAACACAGCCCGTGGATGAGGCGAGGGAGACCCCTACCCCATCATGACGCCATTACCAGCATGGTCTAGTGAGTAATAGTCGAACATGGCCTCCCGCCAAACTGTTCCGCTGTCCACACAGCCCGTGGGTGAGGCAAGGGAGATCCCGAGGAGAGACAAAAACCCGGGTTAGCCTTACATCACACGGAATAGTTGACTTGTATCACACAACAAAGGCTCGCAGACCTTTTCAAGGTTGGGTTACCCCGGACGTTTACTTTTGAAGCAAGTCTAAATGATTGGCATAATTGCCTCTTTTGAATTTATAATTCCTTGTCAATCATTTTAAAAAATTTAGCAGGTAGAGTATGTACAATATATTTTTTTATAAAGGATGAAATATTGTTATGTTAATTTCTGGGTAAAGAGCAACGGAAATACAGTCTTATTGATACTAAATCCAAGGTGATAGGTCAAGTGTTGTTCCACGAACATTCGAGATTAAAAGCAATTAAAAAATCGTTTAATATCGTGACTAAATAGTTCATCACTACCTGCATTATCGACGTATTATAACTTAGCTTTAAAAATAAATAATTTCCCCAGATTATACGCTTGTATCGAACATTAAAGAAAGCATGCATGAATCTCTCTCCATAGATTTTCTATACAATTAAATGTCGGCGAGCATTTGCTGGTGACCGCAAATTATTGCGTGCTTCGATACACATCTGAAGGGAGACGCTTCCAAACCAAGATATCCGACTTCAAATGAACGATATCCATTTATTTAATTAATGTAGTTAATAACTTTGCAATCATACATTGTTTGTTTGCTCGTGCAAAGAAACACATGAATTATATAAGGATAACATTATTCTTAATCATTTCTGTATTACATGACAAGTGACACGAATATTTTCTTGGGTTTTGTGGTCAGTTTACGGAATAAACTAACTAGAGTGAGTCATTACCGACTTCAAATCGGTAAATGGGATTAAGATTGTGGACAAATGCTCTGTTGAATTTGTTTGATTGTTAAATTAGTATATAAAGTTCAAGGTCATATCTGCTCTATGACTTCAACCGATAAAAAGTGTCCGTGCAATTTCAGTGTACACTGACATAAACAAATAACCAAATAACACATTCAATTACAAATACCATGATTGTATTTGATTCTCCAAGAGTTCCGAATTAAGTAACTTGTCGGTTCCCACAAACATCTAAGTTGTATACTGAATTAACTGCAAAAAATCTCATTAATGCCGCACTCACACGGTTTCAACAATCTAGAAATCAACTTTTATTTTTCCTACAGTTATTACAAGCCAAATGATAAATCTTTTCGGCGCTCCTCAGCTTCGTCGGTTCAGGAAAAGAGTTGAGTAAGCAGCGAACATATTTCAATGAGCGAGCTCGCAGAGTATGTTTGAATTGATTCTGTTGTGCCCGTAGGATCGACCAAATTAGGGTGCTTCTGCTTCGATGGAATGACTTGTGCATTCACAGAACATTCGAATATTATTTCTATAAAAGCACTGGCGACTGCAGTAGAACAGTATTCAGACGGGCAAACGTACACGGGGGTACAGATGAAACATACACTGGCAGACGCAGTAATACATTCCTGTGATATAAATGATGCTTCAACGGAGAGATTCGTGTATATAAAGATACATGATGACATATGAGACGGACTAAAAACTAAACTAGCTGTAACGAATGTGTATGGAAGCCCGTCTTAGGTAAGTAGGTCGTACGAAAATGCTACACCATTTAGAGAGAAATACATACAGCGCTGTTTGTGTAGGTCTCGTAAGCAAATTATATCATACAATATTGACATCCAGTCAATATGCATATTCGGCTATACGGTCTCAATCAAGAAGCAATATACCTTTGAAAGCGCATTCTCGTATTCTGTAACCTTCGGAACATTAATTGATATCGCTTTGCAGCACACCGAGAAAAGAGAATCCACCGCTTTTATCCAGCAATACGAACCCTGTTTTGTTGCGTCCTTGCTGTTCCTTTTTCAGCTATTCTCGCCTTTTAGTTGGAACAGCACCCTAAATTCACCCGTAAGCAGCCACCCGACTCTAAAGCTTGCTCCAGGGAGCTGTGGTAACATTCCCAGGACTCAAGCCCAAGAAAAATATCAGATCTTTCAGATTCCGATTCAATAGACTTCGGAATGACACAATCGGGAGAAGGTAACATTCAATAGGTTTTTGGGTGACTGTCAATATAAATTATAAACAAAGCAAAATCAAAAATGAAGCAATGATAAAAAGAGGCAGAAACCACATTTCGAGGTGAACCATTTTGCTGTGAAAACTAGTGATCCCGAATGAGATTTTGAAGAGGAGAACCAAATACCGGGAACGGTAATTGGTGATATGCTTCGCGTATCTTTAGGTCTCAACTTCATGTTTCAGGAAAACATCAATGACCTCGCCAAATGATAAGATCACTAGAAAATATATTCGATTAGGTACTCATATAAAACTAGTAATTCATATTTCACTAAATCACTGATGAACAAACCATTTGAAAAATTATTATAATATTCATGTAAAACAGTTATGCCCTGTTTTAACATGTCCTAACAAATGACAATAAACCAGACGACTAAATTATGTTCACACACCTTACTCTGACATGAGCAAATTTGGGCAAGATGTGTTCCAAATACGATTTTACCAGAATTGTAGCCGAATTTCCTCGGCGAATGTCGTGTCTAAATAATTCTGCACCGAAACAGCTCAACAAAAGTCCTGAAAGCTGCTTTCGTCGCCGGCACGATTCTGGACAGATTCGAAAATCTTGCTAAATTCTACATTGACGGGATATGATTAACTACTCGAGGGTTTTCCGGGAGGAAATGAGAAGTTCCACAGGTTGGGGTTTCGGCTCTGAAATACTCAGCGACCAGGAAATTGTTGCCATCTAGAATGAATACATATTTCGCTCATTTCAACCAGAGTAACCACCGCAATCGCAATAGGTGTTTGCTAGGCAGTCAAAAGGGTGACAATTACGAGCGAAGAAAAAGATGCGATGTCAAGGGCTTCAATTCGTAAACTGATGTTAATTCTCATGTCATCATTTGAAAAACATACATAGCAATAACTTCCAACCAAACATTTCTAAGTTGTTTAAATTGGTCATTTATCGTTACAAATTGTTTGGAACGTTAAACACAACAAACTTATTATAAACAGCGTGTAGCGGTATATGATAAGTAGAGGCTGCACAACGCTCTCACACGATTGACTTTTAGTACCATCTCTTTCATGCGGCTTGTTAATGGCGATAACATGGCGTTTGCTAAAATAAAATAAAAAATAGCTAGTACAGAAGGAGATGGATTTGAAACTGAAACATCCAAATTTACATTTATGATGTTGAACCCACGACGGGCCTTTCACAATTACTTTAATTCATCAGGTGGCAGCCCCCAAAATACATTTTTTTCCATAAATACAAATGAAATTATTCTGGTTATAGTCAATCTGAACCGTCCATGCAGGATGCAATCAGAACAAATGAATGCAGGACTATTATTAGTTGTATTCGAACAACCCCATAGCCCCAAATAGCAGTTTTCGTCCATACAATACTTACGAGCCAAAAATTACTCACGATCAGATACTGTTGTTTTACAGCAAAACTCTTCTCTATTTTCCAGAGTCTGGTAGCAATGAATTGTATTTTAATAAAGCAAAACTTCTACCAGATACAGCTTCAGAATTTGAATTGTTTGAAAATATGGTCCACGTTAGTTGGAAGTTTGCTGCGTTTTCATATGGTAATCCGACGCAGTTTCCTACAATTGCCAACAATTGCACAATTGGTCGTTTCTCACGCTATTATTTTCTGGTTGTGAAGCATTACAAATTTCTTCAAGGAAACAGAACAAATCCTCGTCACTTTCCGGATCCGGAAATTTGCGTAGGGCTTTCACGTTTTCTTTTCTCACCACAAACTTATAAAAGCAATCTGGCACTGAAGTTCTCGATTTTTGAAGGTAGTTTTTGGGCCCAACATGCGTTGGCTCTAGAAGTTCCAGAAGTTGTCGGAGTGCTAACAGCAAACTTCCGGATCAGTCAAAGAAATTAAATGTTATTAGAACATCAAGGTTGTGTATATATTTGTGTATATCACTAACCTTGGCCTTCACAGGCAAATGAATTGCAAAATCGCTTAGGGTAGTTTCGAATATCGCAGGTCCATGTGCGCAAATGATGTTGAAATAAATATAAATACCTGCAGTCCTGCCTCGATAACATGAAGTTTCTAAAATGCTACTTATCTACAGATGACATCTCATCCATAATTGTTTTTGATTTTTCCAATTCCTCAAGAATTTCACTGCTGGTATTCCACGTTCATTCACTTGTGTACCTGGCAGCCGGCGTTGTCAGCTGCCGCCCGAAAGGTACGTTATCCCGTGTTACAATTTTTTCGAGAATCCACTGCACGTTGACCGTATTGTTGTATGTGTTAGCATCACGACTCTCTAAGTATATCTAGTAGGGAGACATTTGATAGCAATTCCTAGCTTGGTTAGGTAGGGAAAACAACTGTCGTAATATCGAACAGGATTATTGATAGGCACGATTAGAAAATGGCAACAAACTTGATTTGGTTTATGAGCAAATGATGCCGAGGGCTTCGAATAAACGTACTGGTATTTTTTTGAAACGGCATTTGCAGAACACAAAATGATCTTCAAGTCAACGACAACCATATTGCACTACTTCTGAATTTAGATAATCATATTTTCCTTTGTCATTCAATCGATTCCAAAACTTCACGAGTAATTTGTCCCTTCCCATCAAATTTTTCAGCTAATAAAAAAATAAAAATGCATTATGTAATTTTATTTACAAATTAATATCATTATTAGCTTCAGTTGCGATCACATCCCTCAACGGACCGATTTTTTTTCTGAAATTCAATAAGAAAAAATAATAAACCACGTGCACTAGGTTTTGTCTCACGATTTTTTTCTTATCTTCGTCAAACAGACATCTAACTCCATTAACTGATCACTTGTATGGGAAACAACCACCATTTTTTTATCTAGTTTGAACCTGAGCGGGACTATCATTATTCACGAACAATACCTCACTATCTGCAAACCACTAAACCTTGAAGGCTGTGTTATTCCCAATGGTGCTCTGAGACTCGAAGGACTAACAAATGATGCTATTTCTTCATTGCGACTTAATTTCTTGCTTTCGGAAGGTCTGAGTAGATATACAGAGTTAAATATTTGATGCTTACCATTATGGGTTAAACCTGTTTTACTCCGATACATACATGCGTAATTTAAACCAGCTTCAAAGTCGTTCAAACTAAAGGACTAATGTATAGGCAAAAATGACCCAAATCGTGCAGGTTTCGGGATGCCTTTTAGCATCAAATGATTAATATTGAAAACGATTTCTTAACCTGCATTAACTTCTCAGATCTGATAATATTAGGGATTTCTTCGTCGCTCATAACAGTCGTAGGTTGATGAAGGGCTTAGTTTATCATAGCAATCGCAGTAACACAAATTCAACATTCTTACATTGATCGCATTTCTATGTCTTGCAGTAGGAAATTTATTTTCTCCCATTATTCTTCCACCGATTAGATATCCCTTTAAGGATTTTATTAAGTTCATCACGTGACAGTATTTACTTCACGAAGGACCACATGACCGAAGAAGGAGGAACTACTACCTCTCCGACGCCCATTGTTACGGTCATTGAGCGTGGGTGGTTGCTCTACGGATGAATTAGAGAGCGGAGAGATTGGTGAGATGTTTGAGAATGTTGGACTTGTTGTCACATAGAGAGAACAATTTGAAAGATAAGGAGAGTGGGAGTTTGGTGTTGCTAGTTAAAGAAGAAAGTCGGGTGTGATAGTATGGAGAGGAACGTTAGGGAATGAATTGAAGTTACCTCTAGACAGAAATGGGTGCAGATTAAGTTACTTACAAAAAGAAATGCGATTTTGAGTTATCACAGATTGGGTTGCGCAAACTGCGTCGAGACGAGGGATTCTTCTTATATGAGCCCGAGTTGGGACATTAAAAGTTCTGAAGCAAACAGTTTGAAACAGGCTTATTACTTCGAAATGATTTTGTTAGATGCTATGATTTAGTTTCATAGCTAGGCTATTTTAAGGTAATAAATTGAAAGACCTATCAGATCTCAAGTGATTCTTAGACAATCTATTCGTTACGTAATAACCTACAGATTTCCACAGAACCTAAAAGACCTATAGAAAGGACATCATAATTATACAGGCCTAGACACTTACTGGAATCACATTAGGACGAGTACATACCTCACCCTGGTTGACCAGAGAGTACTACTAACTTCCAAAATAGACATCATCATAACGCAATATTGTGGCGCTGGCAACTCTTCTTCATTTAGTGAAGTTACAAATTCGGACGTGGTTGAGAGACAGTGTAAAAACCACTAAGCCACACCATACCATCATTGGGCTTGTAAGGTGATACGTTTAACTATTTTTTTTTCGACAAACAGACTAAAAAAAGCATAATGACGGCAATCAGAGGGGGGCGAGTTCCAAAGTCTATCACAGAAGAAGTGAATACTAAGTCATTATTAGGGTCAATTATGAAGGGTATTATGAGGTTATTTGGAGGTTGTTATGATTGTGCGCAGATCTACATAGCTCATAGTGTCTGTTACATCTTTTGAATTTGTCTATAGCAATCTGGAAGTTATATAGATATTTCAGTCGCCGGCTATTCAGGGTTTTGAAACGATTGTAGGTAAATGAATTGAATAAAATGTTACTTTAGCTGAACTAGTTTATTTTGTTGGTCAATTTCTGTCTCAGTTTTCTTCGTGTCAGTTCCTCATCAGAATTCGATTTATTAAATTACGTATAGCTGGAGCAATATGAAATGAATGGTTAAAAGAGCAGACTTAGATGAAATGCTGTCGATGGAACTTTTGAACCATATTTTTTTTATAATTATATGCCCAACGAAATGAAGAGTTGTCCATCTCGTGAATTCAATTCTTCTCAATTTTTCATTGAAGTTAACCTTCACGCTTATAAGAGAATAATATGTAACAATTTTTTTCGCTACTTATCCAGTTTATTTTCCAGTTAGTCGCTTTTTACATGTTCGAATTCCTTGATAAATGGGTCAGCTAGTTCGTTTATGGTGTTTGGTGAGATGCATGACAATAGAAAGAGAGGGAGGGGGGTGCTGCTGAACCTACTGGGGGGTTACAAAGATTTAAACAATTTAAACAATTCATAAAATCGTCATCATGGTATTATAAACTCTGAATTAGATAGATAGATTGAAAAAATTAGGGCGATAAATGTTTTAGAGCATCAAAGGACATGAATGACATTTCATTTTTGAAATTAGACCCATTCTTATGAGTGCAGATTTTAAGTTCCGGATGAAGCAGTCAACTGCACGTCGAACTTTTTCCTTGCTCATTTCGGTCGCGATTCTGCTTAGCAGTTTCTTCCGATATTCTATTGTCGTTGGATTGTGTTCGTGGAAAATGGATTTCATCTCTCCCCAAATCCAGCAGCCAAACGAGCTGAGGTCGAGGCTATGGGCGAACCGTGATTGGTTCAATCGGCGGCGGATTTCTCGTTCCGAAAATTTGCCCCATAATAATGCAACCGAGACTGCGGTTTGAAACGGCGTTGCGGCTAATTCCGAGATGAACTTCAATCTCCCTAAGAAAACAATGTGACCATCTATTAATTCGGAGAAATTCTACTATTAACATGATGGTGCTCCTACTCACCGCCCCTACGATCGTCTCTCATTTCATGGAATAATTTCTCGGAACAAGTAATTATCCGTCGAACGAATAAGCTTTGGCCCGCTTCAAACTCCGACCTCAGCAAGCTCGCCTAATCGTTCCCAGTAACCCTCTTTCTTTTGTCTCCCCGCCGTCATACTCCGTGGATCACCCCAACATCGTCCTGAAACGTCCTTGAAGATAAAAACTGCTCCATACAATTATTGTATCATCGAGTGCTTCAAAAAAAAGAATCATTATGGTTATTATTATTGCGGTGTGTCGGATCTTTATTGCCTGCCGTCATTAAGCTGGTATGGCAAAAATTGTTCACAGCGTCGATGAAGTGTCAGAGAAAAGTAATGAAGTTGGGAAAGTGTAATCGTAAACAGGATGACCTACGTGCAGACGTGATACAGGATGACCTACGTGCAGACGTGAGAATGTGTTTGTTTTAATTAAAATATTTCAGTGCATTTTCTGCAGCGAAGTAAAGCTAAGACGAAGCCGCTAATATCATTCGTATTTGTGTTGATTATGTGAACCATCAACTGTTTTCTTGCAATTTGACCACACAGAGCTACGGTACAACTCTTGAACATAGTACAAGTTGTGATTATTATTCGTACCACCTTCACTTATATTTGCACATTTTTTTTGTTTCCACTACATGCTCACGTTTTCATACAATATAATTTTTCTTTGATAAATGACAGATCACATTGAGATCCGTTCTACATGAGAATTTAAACTGGAGACTTTGCTGCAAACGTTTTTTTAATACAATAATAACTTCCCAGGTTGAATACGTCATGCATCTTTAACATTATTAGGGAGAAAAATATAAGTCGAGGTCATAATAACTACCAATTTTCTGCATCGTAACGTGTTTGTCTTACTTCTATGATAGGATGAGTATTGCGTTCTGTCTAGCATAGAACCAGTTGTAATAGTCGCCTTAGTCAAAGTATGTATGACGAGATAGAAAAAACAAGATAAATACATGAAAAAATATAAATTCGAAAAAAAACTACAGCGCTTTTGGGACTTCCAACAAAACAAATAACGACTCAGAAATGTCTGCAAATTAAGTTTCAATTCAGGAGATCGCGTTTATCGCCCGACTCATTGCCAGGCAAGTGACTGGGACAAACATCTGTTGGAACCAAATGGCAATAGCTAAGTTGCAACTGACTCTTGCCCTCGTACTCAACCTTTCCGAGTCAAATCGTTTCAGGATATGAGAGGATGATGTTCAACGATCCAGGCAGGGGGGACACCTCTGAAGACATGGAAGCCGAGTTGATGAGATGAAAATAACGTTAGTGAACCAGTTGGCAGGACGTCCTGAAGATTCACTGTGCAACCGAACTTGTTGGAGTAGGTAGAGGTAGCAAAAAGATGTCAAGCATCCTGGTGAACTTTGATTTTCGGTAACGACCACCATAGAGGATAAGGAGTATTTTTGAAATACATATTAGGTTATGTTGATTTTTTTTTAAATTTGAATATTTTTTGCTTATATAAAGGTACGCCGCGAAGCTGCCACCTGGTGGCCTTTTTTTCACCCACCCCGTTTATGAGCAGGTCTTCAACCATTTAAGAGACCGGCCAGAATGTCTCACTTCTGGTCATGTAGGCTAGAACCTACACCCTTCAGCTCCCAATGAAAGGAGATTGTGCGGAGAGACCAACAAGCTCCCCACTCGGCCAGAGCTGGTAACGTCCTTTCAATTTTTTTTTAATAATCGACCTAAATAGAAAAAAACACTATTTGTTTCTTCACATTTTACGAGGAATTGCAATAAAACTCAGAATATTCCACAGTAAATTCAGACAAATAACGGGTATGTCCCTCAGGAATTCAGAAACAAAATTATCCTGTAAGAAAGTCAGACGATGTTTCCTACCCTTGACTAATCAGTGACGCCATGTAGTACTCTACCTGACCACGCTCGTCAATTTTAAATGGATTATTCGTATTACATTCTGTATAGAAAATGATAAAAAGCAATTACTTGGTATGAGATATCATTTACCTTTCGCTTTTTTTATAAGAATATTATAATAAAATTTTGAACGCCGATTGAGAATTAGAAAACCATCGAAGTCATTTTAAACAATTCAAAACTGTATCAATTGAACGTTAATTATAATCATCAAACTAACTTTGAACTAAGTTTCAAATCATCAACAGCCCTTCCTAAATGAAATATGATCTTAAATCAGTCAGTGGGGGCTATTGATGAACCTTATGAGGAGACGAACATACGTACTTCATTTACTCTCAGCCCGAAGTGGTATACTTGTACGATAATCAACAGAGCGGTGTAGCTCCAACGACTTCATTGAGCAGTCATTTATTATTGATCTGGGACCTGCTGTCAGATCTGTTGCTGACATGAGACTAAATGTTTTCACATCGTTGAGACTTCTTATCAGGCCCCGGGTACACAGTTGCGGGGGGCGGTAACACGCATCGGGACTGCAGGTACTGAAGTAAGTCCATGATGGGCGGAAGGACTTCGGCATAAGCGTTGGAGGAAGGGGGCTGAGGAAGTGTCATCTGGGAAGTAGGAAGCTGAGGTGCAGGGATGGCAGAACCCACGAATTTGTGTTCGTGTTATCCACGTGGAAGAACATGACAAAAATATATGAAATGTTATCAAGAGCGCGGAGAAGATATAAGAGAATTTGTTCTTGTACCCTGTTAATGGATAAATATGCATTTTATTATAAGTATAT
>SDVV010030482.1:0-11671 GCA_016164225.1 Gammarus roeselii
AAAACTAATATCAATCCCTTACAACTCTTATCAAGTGGTAAAAAGGGGTCACGCTTTTGTGAAGGATGATCAGACGACACAGTTCGAACGTTGAGACGAATGAAGAGTACGTACACTGGAGAGAGGAGGGAAACAGTACATCGTTCCACGGGGGCAATAAAGGTTCCAGGCACGAACAACCTCAAACAAATTAACACTAACGGAGAACAGAATCATAAGATCAAGGATCACATCGACGGTTCCCGAGAAGTAGATGTTGCCTTCTGACTTGAGTAGGATGATCCGATGCAGAAACTCCTCGCGAGGTCCATCTACATCTACTTCTCATACTTTAAAATTTTCATTTTAAAGTATGTTTATCACACATCACAACACGAGGTTTCCTTCATTAATCCACGTCGGTTTGATGTCTGGATAATCCGTGTAAATCACGTAGATTTGCTTTCTACCTCGTTTAATTCGTCTCTTCACGACCTTGATGGAATAAATATCAGGTCTGTCACACTGAACTAGTTTCTGCCTGTAGGCAAAACCTTTGATGGGCTCTTCAGAAATGAGCGGTGTTATTTCATCGGTCGGAGGGTAACGTTTTTGATTAATACGTAAAATGCGAAACACTTCCTTCATGAATTTTGGTTCGTGTCCTCTCCTGGATGTCTTGAGACTGGGATCACTGCACTGTAAGCGTACGTACGCTCCCACCTTTAGTTGTGTACTGGGCACTTCAATTATTTTACGTTGTATTTTATACATTTCGGATAACAGTGCCTGAATTTCTCTTGGGTCGTTCAACAAATAAATGTGAAAGGGGACCCGGCTCATTAATGATAATGTGGTGTCTTATTGAACGTGTTCACAATTGTTCGCAAGTCATCTATATAGCGTTTTGTCTTTTTAGCATGCATATATTTACCCAACTTCAGATTTAGACTCCGTATTACCCGTTCAGCAGGTGATGCTTTAACGGCCTTGCTATAGGTGTAATAAATGGATATGTTCATGCTGGTCAAATAAGCTTTGAAGCGTTTGTTTATAAACTCACTTCCCTGATCTGAACAGATCCGAGTTGTTGACCATACTAGTTCGTTGATTATAGTATCACATGCTGCAATCATATTTTTAAATGTAATAGCTTTCAATGGTTGAACACACAAATATTTGCTGTATATATCGATGACAATCAATAAAAAATCAAATTCCGTAATTTTTATCAGCATAATCTTTCACATAGGCAACATCCGCATAGAGAATTGATCCAGGACGCGCAGCTGTAAACATGCGTCTGGTAAATTTCCAGTGAGCTTGTTTAAATCGTGTAAAAGTCTGTGACCCGTGTGGAAATTTTTCATCAACGCGCCATGTTGTTGACGGACAAATATTCGTATAACTTTGATGTAGGGCCTTCGCGCTAGAGTATGATCCAACAGCCTCTTGATTGTAGTAGACACTCTTCATTCTAATTCAATACTAATCTCAAATCTGGCATGCATTATATTTTGTAGAGACAACACTTGTTCAAATTCCTGTCCTGCAATTTGTGCTCTAATCAAGAGTTTCGAATCACTTGGGTGTGTGAAATCAACCAAGATGTGCCTATATGGTTTTTGATCACATGCATCTAGTATACGGAGATAACCGATTCAATCTTGTTTTTTTGCAAGGAATGTTTTGCCAAAGTAACGTAATTGATTTATATCGTACTTGCGTAGTATTAGAAAGTGTGTGGTATTCAAAGATATTGTGCGGTGGGGTGGATTAGAGCGACAGAGCGATTGGCTTAAAAATGTTGCACGGCGGCCCCGACTAGATGAGAATCCGCTCACAAAAAATCGTGAGGGTTTGTTGGATAGGTTAACGTCCGCATACCTAACAGTCTCCATCTTACCCAACAGGTGATACACAACTAACTAATTTTAAATGAACCTTTAATTTATATATACTTTTTCTCCTTTGCAGATGTATTCCATCAAGGATATACAGAAATCAAAGACCCGTTCTGCGTCACCAGGTAATTATCAGCGTGACTATTCACATCTCTAAAGTTTGATCGATCATGCCAACTTCTTTGACACAGCCAATGTGGGTTCCGTACGTAAATTAGATTTTTTCTCTTCGTTAAATCAATTCTGTTTTCATTCAACAGATCGTGGTAATAACTCGATCGGGGGGAGACCAGATGAACCCGGAACTTCAGGGGTGATTAGGTATGTTTAACGGAAAATGTCTACATATTTTTGGACTCTGTAATCAAACTATTCCATTATAGAGCCAAAACAGTGTTTTCTTTCTTCTAAATATTCTCTTTCACGTGCAGACCGACGCAATACCCTCCAGCAAATCATCCGTATCAAGGCTATCCGCTGGCCGGTCATCGCCCAAACTATGACGGCGATCCTAGGTACGGTAACCCAAACTACCAGCGTCATCCGCTGCCTGTACACACTGCCACAAACGGCAGCAGCCTCAAACATAGCAACCTCGACAACCGTGGCAGAGACCACAGTGGCAGAGACAAGCGTGGCACTTCCCGCAACAGAATACAGAAACTGATTTTCTCAAAGTCGGACATGATGCATTACAAAGGTTAGTGTATACAAAATATTTTTTTAATGATTTTTTATTTAATAAATTATTACATTTATATTAATTTTGTTAACATTTTCCTTCAGGAACATCTTTACCATAGGTTGAGAAATCGTTATGGAATGATCTGTCATGCTATATAAATCGTTAGGGGCTTGTCTTCCGAGATTCGCTCGAGTGACTGAGATGTACTGCGTTCCAGCATCGTAACCTCATGACTGAGGAAGCTAACTATAAAGTCAGGACTTAGTACAATTTTAGACGTGTGCAGTTTTGATTTAGTGTTTAAAAGCACAAGCGATATTTCTTCGGACTTGCACTCCAGCTCCACACTCGTCGAGTCTTGTCTTATTGAAAAAAACCTTGTTCCTACATCTTCAAAATGTTCAAGATAACTTTAAATGTTTGTAGTGTCGTCGACACAAAATTGCCAGCTTCAATGAATGCAAACCTCTGGAGAGTCCGGTTATAGGTCACTGCAAGATTTCCTACTTTTATCAACTCCATTTTTCGTGGTTGTTCGATCAATCTTGAGGAGAAGGATGTTTACTCGACGAGAAGCTGATGATGTGTGTGTCCACCGCCTCAGCGGCACTAGTTTTATATGACCCCACCGTTGCAGGCAGGCAAACAGGTTACAACACGTATATCGGTTTCGCTTTGATTTCGCATAAATTTGGTTTTGTTGTCGTATATCTGGCAGCGTAAGCTCTTTGCCGGTGTATGACAAGCTTCTTGCCCAAGTAATCGTAATCTGTTGTATAAAATGGCGAATGTCACAGCCCAGACATTATTTGTGCCCTTGATCTCGTTTGTGACGGACAGTTGTTCTATTCTCGATGTAAGTAGTGTCAGTTCTAACATGTCTATTTTTTGTTTTATTCAAGAGATATCTTTCTGTAAATTTGTTAGTCTATTTTTATTGTTTCAAGGACATAACTTCGTTTATTCTTGTAGGATGAACCAAAGCGATATGGCGGAAACGGCATTGTTTCAGGATGCATGGAGTGCGCCATACCAAAAGGAGGCCTGTATGCCATTCGCATGCCCTAGCACAAGCCCGCCACCTAGCCTCGCAATGTCCGCAAGCCCTAGCGCAAGCCTCGCAATGTCCGCAAGCCCTAGCGCAAGCCTCGCAATGTCCGCAAGCCCTAGCGCAAGCCCGCAACTCGGTGGTGGTGTTTTTCAATCTGGAGACCCACCCGGAGTTCAGCCGACTGCTCCGGAACTACCCGAAGTTCAGCTCACTGCTGATCCGTTCTTGGCGATGTCTCCTGTTGGACTGTCCACTACTCAGGCTACTAATCCGTCTTTGGACCTATTCGTCGCTCAGGCTACTGATGATTCGGCTCCTTTGCTTGAGCCTATATTTTATCCGGCTACCTCTATAGGAATTTTAGAAAGCAATTTTGTCACTTCAACATGTATACCATACACTGAACATGTCAACATATCTTCCTTGATCACATCAGGACCTGAGGAGCTAGAGGAACAAACAGAGTCTGAAATAAGTTCATTCCAAAGACTCCAATGCACCGTGAATGTCAAATGAGCAAACTAAATGATGATGCATCTGTAGAAGACCAAGACTGGGTGATAAACACAAACGCTATCCAGCTGACAAAAACCACTTTGCTATGTGAACTGATTGAGGATCTCGGGGCAGATTTACAAAATAAATTAGAAAAACAGGAGCGAGAAGGTAGTGGCTGGAACAATAATGCAGTAACCAGTGTTGAGCTTAAATTCTACCAGACGGGTGTTAATGGAACAAAACGCCGTGGCGACTATGTTCCTTGGCCCAAAAACTGTCCAGGCTGGCACCACATTGTCAAAATAAACTCGAGAAACAAAAATTGCGTGCTCACTAGCCTCATCGCACATTTCCACTTGAAGCAGGAAACAAACATCTCAAATTTTAAACGACTATCATGTGATGCGTATCTGCCTTTCGATGATGCATACTTTAATTTCCCAGAACTTGCCTTGAACACACCTGTTGCTCTGGAAGATTTTCCAGTCATAGCAAGGGACTGAAGTCAACAGCAGACTATATCAGCTCACAAAAGAGAAGGAGGGTTAGGGGCTTGTCAGTGTATACAGAGGCAGTTTAGAAGCCAGTGAGGAGCGCACGATCCATCTTGTGCAAATCTTAGATGCCAACCATGTTGCGCTCATACCGTGTTTCACTGCGTTTATGCGCACATTCAGAAAAACGAGACATAGAGAGAACTTTTATTGTCCATTTTGTATGCAGGGCATGAATGAAAGCAAAAAAGCTGGACAAGTAAAATTGTGTTCATCTAGTACAGGCCTGCAAAAACTTTGACCCTGAACTACTTGTGTCTTCAGCAGCAATGTGGGATTTTAACAGTCTTTATGGTGGATGCCTGAGTGAGCCACTTATCATTGGTGAAATCCACGAGCTCACACCCGAAAAAAATCAAGCATTCGACTTGGTAAACGCGGACTGTGCTGGCGTGTAGACGTACATTGTCTGTATCGATGTCCAAGTCAGCGACAAAGTTGCACAGAAAACCGACGAGCTGCCACTACTGCTACATCACAAAGAAGTCAGCTTGGACGATGTTTCCCCTTTCACAAAAAATCGCTTGGCAGGCTCGGAACACCTCAAAAACATAAAACGAGCATATTGTAAGCTGGTTGCTAGTCATCTACCTTAAACTGACTACCTCGTGGCCCTGGAATTATTGCAATTACCCCTCAGACAAAGACTGGAAGTCACCAAGGTTCATCAAATTTTTCAAATAAAACAGGAACCTGTCTTCAAATCCTTCATTATGGAAAATATCCATAAACGTCAGGAGTCTACGAACTTCTCCGAAGAGTCCCTATATAAGATTTTATCAAATAGTATATACGGGAAGCCTTTGTTTAATCCGCACAACAGAAGCCTAGAGGCAAAGGTCGTGTGCACAGTCAACGAGTTCCGAAAACACGCTGTCAACCCCCTCCTGAAAAACTGCTACGCCATCAGCGTAGCAGTTTTTCAGCAGTTTTTCCTAAAGCAGAAAAATATCCAAACGGTACACCCACTCCAGGTTGGGTTCTACGTGCTTGAAAAAGCCAAATCAAAAGTCTACAGTTTCTTTTATGACACTCTGAAACCACGCTATGGTGACAACGTCATGCTCATTTACTCAAACACAGACTCGTTGCTACTCCAGCTCAAAGGCGTAGCCGACATTGAGGCGGAAATGCGACAAGCTCTTCTGGTTGAATACATGGACTTCTCCAACTACCCTAAAAATCATCCTTTGTACGATGAATCAAAGGAAGGACAGCTGGGGCTACTGAAAAACGAAACAGCCAACAACTACCCGTGTGAAATCACATGTTTGCAACTAAAGTGTTACAGTATGTAACTCGAGTCCGACGCCCCAAAATCTACTGCTAAGGGTGTCAATTACCAGACACAAGTCAAAATCAGACATGAACAATACAGAGACATCTATAACTAGAAGACATACACACACTTTAAGACCAAGCATAACATTCGCGCACAAGCATGCCAGCCTCAAACTGTACGCATTATTAAAAATTGCCTCAGTAAGTTTGAAAATAAGCACTGCTATGTTAATGCGTGCACAACTCTTGCCTATGAGCATCCAGACATTCCCAAAAATCCATCGAAGTTGAACCTACCGTCACTAAAAAGAGGAAGCGATGTGTCTTGGGTGAGGATGTTGATGTAAACATGGACTTAACTTGGAAGAGACGTAAACCGGGTGCGGCCGTCTTTGGTGAGTTTACTCGCGTGAATGACAAAAGTACATCCACGTCTTCAGGTTTAATTCTCTAAATATTACTAATATGTAAATGTTCCTATGTAACATGCTACTATGTAATAAATAAATAAATATATAAATATTTGAACATGTATGTTTCATTGTCCTACTAGTTAGAGTATATATTGATGTCTACAAGCGGTTTGTTGTCAGTACGACGTAGGACCCAGTGCAAGATGCAGAAACCGGAGTACATTTTTGTCTATGTCTCATCGCTGGGCAGTAGCCATTTGGACCAAAACAACACATGTTCAAGTTTTACTGACAACATTTATCCAGGATTACAGCTACAGAGAGAGTGGAGCGTAGGACTTGTACAAGTATCCTATAATGACTGGTCCAAAGATAAAAAATCATGATGATCAGAATACCATCAGGTTTTACATTGCTTATTTCAATGACATAGATGCAAGAGTTGGCCGTAGAAGTGCTTTATTTGCTCCTAGCAAGAATATCTCAGGCAAAACTTTGGAAGAACACATCTCCGAGCTAGAAATCAATATCAGAATCAGTATGTTAAGGAAACGAATCGTTAGAGATGAAGGAACGCATAAAGTTCAACGCTTTTATTCCACACAGCATGTTGCAATTCAAATATACTGAAGCTACAGGGACTTGGTACTTTTTTGGAGATAGATCGGCGGATTTAATGGGTGGAGCGGTTTGTAAATATAATGGCGGTGAAAGTGCCGTGAGCAAAAAATATCCTTTATGAATAATAATGTACGCTACATAAACGTTTTCATAGATATAATTTCACGAAGTTCTATGGGCGACGCACAAATCAATATTTTTGATGTTATTCCAATTGATAAATCTTATTCATTTGCGCGCGCACATATCTAATATAAAAAAAATACAGCGTAGTCATATTGATTCCATTTTCATCGATCTACGAGGTGGTGTTGGCGGTATCGTTCCGTTCAAGGATGGTGGATCAAGCCAATTCGTATTATATTTTTTACAAAGCTAGAGCAATATATATGTAATGCTGGATATACATAAGGTCATTTAGTAACTCGGAATTATGAGGGTGGTATTGGCATATCCGTCGTACAAACAATATGAAGTTTTACTCGCGAAACGTGACAAAATTTGCGGTGGAAGTTTACATGATATTGATCGATTCACAAGTCTGAAATCGTACCAGAGGGGAAGCGGTTTCTTCTCAACCACAGCCAGTCTTGTAAGACGTACATTGCCTTTTCTACGAAAAACTGCACTGCCTGCAGCTGCCGATATGGCTCATAACATGGCACACGATTACTCGGAGCGAGCAGAAAGATATGCGAAAATCAACAACGGAACATGGGATTGCTACACTCAAGAATGTTGTAACGAAAGCCTTGGTGCGAGGCAAGATTACAAGAAAGTAACGAAAAAAATTGAATCAAAGAAGCATTGTGGAAAAAAATGGAGCCGTGTCGTCCGTCATTTAATTATCCGTCATTTAATTATCAATAATTATCAATAAATGCACCTTAACGTAAGTTTCGGGTGAGGTTCGATACTGACAACATGCTTGGTAGATCCTTTCTCATCATGACTGGGCTAGAAGCCCCTACGGAAAACAATGAAATGGGTGTGATTGATACGTTTCCCTCCGTCAAAAATAAATATTTAATTGGATCAAGTATTGAGTCGAAATTTGAAAAAAAATATCCAAGTGCAAACAGAAGCCTGTATGATGGTAGAATTGCCGATTCCTTTATAGAATTTCATATTCCCGGGTCGGATAATGAAATGATTGACTTGAGCTCGTTAACTGCAGAAGTGAAAATCCGAGTTAGAAATGCAAATGGAAGCGCGTTGTCTTCCGCTGCACATGTTACACTCGTTGACGGATATTTTCATCGCATTTTCCAAAGTCACTCTCTATTCCTAAATGGTGTTCAGTGTGAAGGAAACAGCTATTTAGGACTATTAAATAATCTCAACGCTTATGTATCCATGAAGAGCTCCGATCTGAACAATAAAGGGCTGAATATGATGCGTAAATTACTGCAAATACCCATTCCAGAAACCATCGTTGCGGGGGATTTTGCTAATCAAAACGGAAATAAGGTTTGGATTCAAGAAAGTGAACGTCATGGTATACATATGATGGAACCACTAAACTACGATGTAGCCGGTATCAACAGTTACCTGTTGGATAATGTCAGCGTAAATATACGTTTGGAGCTGACACAACCAGGTAGCGTTCTTCGTACACATGACAATGAAGAATACATCTATCTAGTTGATCACGCAAATTATGATGTAAAAAGTTTATACCATACCCTACAGCTTTGCTTGTTCTAAATAAAGCACTCACAAAAAACAATGGTGTGATTGATTACATGTTTAATCGACCTACTGTCTAAACAATCGTGTTTCTTCCCGCTCAAAACTCCATCTACATTGATTCCCCTTTCAATGGGGTTGTTCTATAAAAATTAGCCCTATTTCTCATTGACCAAGCGGCACATAACGGAGCATATGTTCGCTATCCAAATTCCTTCCAGCATAACGACAGCACAAACGTTATTGTCGATCTAAACGGGAACTGCGTTACCAACATTAGATCATCGTTTCCCAGAGAGGGCGCCCGAGTAAAAACATCAAACACTTTCGGCGTTAGGGACACGTAACAGCTCTCTTCTCATCACAAGACAAAATTTCCCTGCAGGAAGAACTATATTTGTTATAGATACCAGGCCAACCGACTCTAAAGATGTCATTAACCTAGAAAAAAGAGAAAACATACGTATAACAGGGAATTGTGAAAATCTACCCACTACGAATAAGATCTTGTTCCTGGTAGGTTATACACTCAGTGGCATCCAAATAGACTCGGCAAGGAGGGTTTTCCCCCAACTATCTACAGTTAACGTGGATAATAATCAAATTGAAAATATATCCGTGAGCGATCCAATTATTAAACGTTCCTATAAAGGGTGTTTAGCTGAAAATAGAATGCCCATGCATCCAATGAACGGGTACATGATTGTTAACCGCAAAAGCAATCCTAATGAAATGGGTCATTGGATTTTAATATTCAAAAACGATAACTAACTCTACTTTTTCGATTCGTTTGGATTTAATCCAAAAATATATGGAGGAAATATAGCTTCGTATTAAAAATTTTATGCAAAAATACAACTTGTACTACAGAAACCGATCCATAGTGATCAATCTTTGATTTGAGGAGCTTATTGTCTCTCTTTTGCGCATTATCTATGTCAAAATATATCCGTCAAAAAAATAATCGAGATATCTCTGGCAGCATGGATCAAATCACGAAACTCGTTCTACCGCATACCAACTCACCTGGCGCACTGGAATCCATAGTAGTCCCGGGCGTGCAAATTAAAACAAAAACCTACCCGGTGGCGAAAAGCATGTAATGTGCAAAAAATGGCTCGAATCAGGCCACATCATCAAATACTGCAACCCGGACACACTTCAACGTTGCAAGAAGGGCGCCGGTGAGCACGACAGAAAGGACTGCAAAGCATTTCAACCATCGTGCTACCACTGCTCATTCCTCCATGAGACCGAGGGCCGCGACTGCCCAAAGCACATTGACCAAAAAACAATAACCATCACAAAAAACGACCGCAGAGCCACACGGAAACGTGCCATTTGTATATGGCACTATTTCGGAAAACACACTGGACTTCACGAAGCTGTGGAAAACCAGCTGCGTTTGAATCCTTCTCGTTTCTATACGCACCGGCTTGTTGGTATATCACAGCAAAATAATTCATTTAATTAAACTCTTGTGATACGCGATGTGCGACCTACCAGGATCTATGAACTTCGTGCCCTACGATGATTATTATTATTAAATCATTTAATTCCATCGTCTGGCAATGGGTTTTCAATACTTAGGTATAATACATCAAACTTAGTTTTTATATGCGAAACGAGAGATAGAGTAAATTCGTGACAGCGCATCTGTCGGCGGCCGGTTTGTGGCTACATCATGTTTCAAAACATGATTCACAATATATGTTATTGAAAATCTTAAAAAAAAAATCATGTGCATGAGTTTGATAAATCGAAAAAGAATACATCGCAACTCATCTCTAGAGTGCTGCTGGCTCGCCTACATCGAACTGAATGGAATTCACGATATACCATCATACATGTACATACCAATACACATTCAAATGTGCACACGACTACCTACATACATGGATGACAAAAAGTGTAATACACATTCATATGTGCACACACCTGCCTACATATATGGAAGACAATCAGTTTAATACGCATTCATATGTGCACACACCTACCTAGTTACATGGATGACAATTAGTATAATACACATTCCTATGTGCTTTACCTACCTACATATACTGATGAAACAATCAGTATAATACACATTCATATGTGCACACACCCAACTACTTGTGTGGATGACAATCTGTATACTACACATTCATATGTGCACACACATACCTACATATATGGATGACAATTAGTACAGTTATTAAATTATTATTAAAACTTTTACATCAATCATCTGGCAATGGGTTTCATTTTTCAAAATAATACACATAATACACATAATAAACATAAACTTATTGTTATTCGCGTTGAGGCTCCGGTGGAAATGAGGTTCAAATCAAATCTTCCTCAAAAGCCCTAGATACGTGGGTAGGTTGTAATCCTCGTAAGAAAATTGGGATGCTTAGAATGTTTTCTTGCATGATCTATTTGCGATCATGCACTCATAAACTTGCCGTCAAGGTTGACAGCAGAATAGCAACTTAAGATGCAGTGTTGAGCTTTTCGCCATGCGTGTGGGGCTTAGGAGAGACACCCCCACGCACTTATTAAAAAAAACTCTCCGCAAGGACGTCTACAATCCCCAAATGGGCTAAATGCCGTATCTAGGAATAGTTTATTTGTTTTTTGTTGAAATCAACCTCTGGGAAAGCGTAGAAAGGATGGGGCAGACCTCGCATGTCATGACTCGTTCTGCCCACTCTTCCCTCAGGATAGCTGCTGGCCCAACTTCACACAGTACCGAATTCCATTTCTCCCTTATGTCGGTACAACATTCTTTGATACTTGTATGTGGCGGATGATATGAATTAAAACTGCCTACACGCTGTGATGGACTTTGTATTGCAACCTAATCCGACCTGATGACCCCCGCCTATCATAACACGCATTCCAGATTGATTGTGCATTTTATTCATTTTATTATTCAGTAGGCATTCTACGTGTATTGTGCATATGTAAGTTTTGTTTTATATCTTTATCTCTCTCTCTCTCTCTCTCTCTCT
>SDVV010030483.1:0-11671 GCA_016164225.1 Gammarus roeselii
ATCTGTATGTACGGTAGGTTGTTGAGGATTGGGTTGAATGTTGCGAGTGTTTGGTTGATCCTCTGATTAATTTCCCTGGTCTAGTTTTCTTGTCCAAGATTCTTGCATCCGTGTAGCAATAGTTAATTCATGATGGTTTTAACTGGTTACTTCCCTTGCTTAAATTACTGCAGTATTCATTCCCTATTGTCCATCTAAATTTTATACTTGAGAACAATTTGTTTCCCACTTTGATGAGTTGGGTGTCGAGCAGGGCTGGCGGTGTATTGTGGTTGGTCTCTTAGGTTTTTGTCTGGTTGGGTCCAGTGCAGCTGGTTGCTGCAGAAAATGATGTTGATGTGGGCAGATGTGCCTGCTAGACATTGGGGCTGTGCTATTGGTGTCCACATGTGTTGTGAAGTTAATCAGCAGCACCAGTGTTTAGTGATGTTGATGCCACTAATTAGTGAATGTTTGAATTTACATAATTTACCTAGTCATATTGTGTTGAATATTCAATTGAAGCAATTCTTTCTAGTCAAAGATTTTTACTGTCAGAAGTATATTGTAATGGTGTTCCAACCTGGAAGCATAGAAGATGCAATTTTGCCCTAATGTGGTTAGGTGCATAGTGCTTCATGTTTGTATTCCTGGTATCAGGTGCGCAAATGGTATTTAAGAGAGCTCCAACTTATTTTTATATAAATTTCTCAGTCATTTCACATAACTATAAAGATGCTGGGGTTTTGTCCTCAAGTTCACAGAACTTAAGCATCTGTGGTGAATGCTGTCCTTGTTGAGTTTCCTCATTTTAGTGTTAGTCTAAAAATGTAACTGTGATCTGTGTGCCTAACCTTTTGAATTGGAAGTTTTGAGAAATAGTTTATTTATTTATCAATTTTTATTGTGTCATTGCATTTTATAATGGTTTTTAATAATAGATTTCTGATGTTTTGTCTTGCAGTTGGGCTACTGTTTATTCAGTGATAGTCACCCAATCTGCCCCTCCTAATATTCCCCTTCATATACTACTATCTTAATATTACCCTCCTTATACTACTGTCTTAATATTAACCTCCTTATACTACTGTCTTAATATTCCCCTCCTTATACAACCATATTAATATTACCCTCCCAATACTACCATCTGAATATTCCCCTCCTTATACTACCATCTTAATATTACCCTCCTTATACTACCATCTTAATATTCCCCTCCTTATACTACCATCTTAATATTACCCTCCTAATACTATTGTCTTAATATTCCTCTCCTTATACTACCGTCTTAATATTACCCTCCTAATACTACTGTCTTAATATTCCCCTCCTGATACTACCCTCTTGATATTACCCTCCTAATACTACCCTCCTGATACTACCTTCTTGATACTACCCTCTTGATACTACCCTCTTGATACTACCCTCTTAATACTACCATCCTAATACTACCCTCTGATTAATACATGAACTACTTTTTATACATTGGTGCAATCTCTCTTGATGAATTGGCTGTACACTATTAGAAGCCAAGTTTTTTGGTGCACACTTGAGTCCCCTAACAATTGTGGTACACGGTTTACTCCTGTTGGAGAGAATAGAATGAGAAAATGTCCCATGTTTTAATTAGCCTGTTGATCAACAATGACATCTTGCTTTGTACCTCACATGCATTTTATGAGGGGAGCTAACCAAGACTAACGACATAAGCTCCGGAGACATTGTCCCTTTAACCAAATCAAAATTGTTCCTACACACTTTAGCAGCACTAGTCTAGAGCCGTTAGGCTAGACAACCCTTGACCTTGGGAGTAACCTTCAAGTTGCACTACCACAACATCCATTCCCTCACCACTCCATAATTGCACTTGTTTTTCAAATAAAATGTGCTGTGTTCTAAGCTTTTCACTGTGGGTTGTAGTTTTTGCTGTTGCTCTCCCGGGCCACATTCATTTTCTTGATCTCTATTAGTTTTTATTTGACCCAAGCTCACAAGCTGGATGGGTGAAGCCACAGTTTTTTCCTGACACTCCATACCTGCATTTGCTCTACAAATAGATTTGATTCAAGCCTCATTTCCACCGGAGCCTCAACATGAGTCATAATAGGCTCCCCCCATAGGGCCCGACCTTCACTGATTCAGGTAAGTTTGCACGTCCTCTCATGCATAAGGAATAGTCTCATCAAGGTGAAATCAAGTACATATTTCAAATATGGCGTATTTGCGTACAAGCGCCTACAAGAATATACGCATACTAACGCTTACAAGAAGTTTTGCGTGCTAGCGCCAATAAGGAAGTGAAGGGTAAATGCTTATCTGCTTAAATGTATTGTTATCTCTGTGTGTAATGGGGTGGAGAGACCACCTCACTTACACAGGCGTTTGGGGTTTAGACAGGCTTGTATAGTTTGGTGTGTTTTCTGAAAGCAAAAAGCTTTAACCAGTAGGTTGGGTCAGTGAGTAGGCTTTGTAGGTTGCAGGAGGGATTTAAGAAAGCTTGCCGGGCTGCTGCGAGTGCGCTGCAATCCATCAGTAAGTGTTTCACCTTGATAGCCACTTGGCGGCAGTAGGGGCAAGGTGGCACGTTTGGTCCCATGTTGACATCCATCAGGTGGTTGCGAGTTATCCACATGTGTCCCGTGCACAAGCGGTTCATGAACACTAGGTCTTTTCTATTGGTGAACTTTGTTTCCCATTCTCTGACTGAGGGTGTGACTGAAAGCATTTTTTGTCCACTCTGTTGCCACATTTCATCCCATTAGAATATTATATGAGTTGATGGTATGTAACCAGTCTTGATAATATATTGCCAAAATTTGTTTTAGTGAGTAGCTGCCAGTTTAGCAAGCAAGTCCGCAAGTTTGTTTCCTCTTATTCCCGCATGCTCGGGGATCCAGCAGAATTTGACCGCCTGACCCGTCTCGGACAGTGCAAAGGGATGGTGCTGCATTTTACGTAGAACGGATGTTCATGGTGCAGTGTTATAAGCTGGGTGAGGACACTCGGACTGTCTAGCTGAGAATACGACGCATTTGGGGAAGCAATCTGTTTTTGCAATGGAGATGGCTAGTTCGTGTGTGTGGAGCTCCACAGAGAAAACGAATGACTCTCTGTGGGAGGGTGGCCGAGAGTGGGATGTCCCTGCAACATTGATGATGTGGCTGATTGATGGGTTGTTGACTAGACTTCTAGTCTTCATATAGTATTATAGTAAAAGTTTGTCTTGCCGGAGCGGAAGTTTGTTAGCAAGCACGTTAAGGGATTCGATTGGGGTGGAGCGAAACGCGCCGGTTGTGGTACGCATAGCATTTTTTTTGTGTTGGTCAAGAGTAGTTTTGACTGTTGGACCGAAGACGACAACACCGTAATCTATGCGCAATCGTATTATTGCTCTGAACAACGTTATTCCGGTGTCCATGTCGACACCAAACTTCAGGGATGTTACAGATTGGAAAAATCTTGTCGACCTTTTGCAGCGAGTCGCCAGGTCTGCAATGTGGGGTCGCCACGTGAGTTTAGGGTGCCACACAAGACCCAGTAACTTTAGAGTTTCTTTGTATACTAGAGGGATGTTTTGCAGCATTAGGGCTGGTTTCAGGTATAAACCAGGCACAAGGGTAAAGTGCATGTTTTTAGTTTTGGAAGGGCGAGAATCAGAATCCGTTTAGGGAAGCCCAGTTCCCGAATAGGTTTAGGCACTTACGCAGTTCATGTTGAATTGTTATGAGGCTGGGGTGTCTGTAGCTTATTTGTAGGTCGTCCACAGATAGTGTTGAGAGCAGTCTTTTGTCTCGCGGAAGCAGGTCTGCTAATTGATCAATTTTGAAAATAAAAAGTAACACTGAGGACGCTTTCCTGGGGGGACGTCCATTTCTTGCGGATATGACGGAGACTGAGTGAGAGACTGAGTGCCACTTTGACCCTGAAGGTGCAGTTTTGTAAAAATTGGTAGATGAAACGTGGTAGGCAACCCCTCAAACCTTTACGGTGGAGATCCTTCATGATCCCGTATTTCCAGGTAGTGTCGTATGCTTTATCAACGTCAAAAAATATGGAAACCACATGTTCTCTTCAGACAAAGGCCTGTCTAGTCTGATTCTAGTCGTAAAGGTGGTCCGTTGTGGAGTGGCGCTTACAATCACCGCACTGGATATTGTTAGGGCCTGCATGCATTTCAAGGTAGTTGATTAGGCATGAGTTTATCATTCTTTCAATCATATTCTTACATAGGACGCTAGTTAGGGCAATAGGACGATATTTATGCAGGTCGCTGACATTTTCGGGGTTTGGGTATTGGGATAATTACGGATTCCCGCCATTGATTTGGAAAGAATAAGTTGGAATACAACGTATTGAACAAATTTAGTAGGTGCTGGAGAGCGTTTTCAGATAGGTGTCCGATCATTTTGATGTGCACTCTGTCCGGCCCAGGTGAGGTTCCATGGGTGTGGTCGATAGCATACTGTAGTTCATGGAGGAAGAAAGGTTTGTTGTAGAATTCTTCACTTGTGGAGGTAAAGTCAATACGTTCACTCTCTCTTTGGATCTTTTCTTGTTGGAAAGATGCCGTATATTTTGTTGATTGCGATATTTGGCTGAAAGTCGGAGCTAGTTGACGAGCTAGTTGACGTCTGACAAGATGTGGATAGGTCGCTCGAGTCGTCCCTGGTGCGTCTAATTTTTCACCACACTTGAGGAAAGGGGGTGTTTTGATTGATGGTGTTTACTAATTGGGTCCAGCTTACTCAATTCTTCTCCATGCAAAGTTTTGTGGAACAAGGCAGTTTCCCTTTTCCAGGCTACTTGGTTCCTGGGGGAACGTGCGCGGCGGAAGGCCCCGTACAACCTTTCACGCCAATCCCTTGCTTCTTGTACCTCCGAGCACCACCAAGGTACATGAAAAATGTTGAGGGTAAATATGGGGGGAATGCATGAGACAGCTGCATTTTGGAATTTCTCGTATAGATGTATGACAATGTCGCGCTCTGAAATGTTTTCGGGAAGGTCCTCCACATCGTCATATGCGACCGAAATGTATAGAATATTCCTCCCAGCTGGCTTTCCGGTAGTTGAATCGTAGTTCCTGTGTGTTGCGATAGTTTGGTCGGTTGGTAAGGAGCGATATGATCACTGGGTTGTGATCACTGTCATGTGTTGAAGGCAGGACTCTCCAAACGAGTTGGGGTGCTGATGTGAGAGAACAGATTGATAAATCAAAGGCGGGTTCCCTTTTGAGGGTGATTCGAGTGGGTTGTCCGTCGTTGAGATGAACAAGGTTTACAAGTTTTTACAAGTGTAGGAAGACAACAACAGGCCTGTTGGCCCAAACTAGGTTGCCTTTTGATAGCAAGAGAGTTAGTTCTGGAGAAGAACGTCTAAGAGGCCTATTGGACCAAACTAGGTTGCCTTTTGATAACAAGAGGATTAGTTCTGAAATAGAACGTTTAAGAGAACTTCGAGTACCATTTCCGTTTTTTTAATAACAGGAAAGGGAAGGGTTTAGCTATTCATCGGCAATTTATGTCAAACTTATTGAGCCGCAACTTAAATGCTTCGATTGCATTGCTGTTTACAACCTCCGCTGGAAGTTTGTTCCATTCTTTGATGACTTTATACGTGAAGAAATTGAGCGTGATATCGAGCGAGAAACGTTTCTCAACGATTTTGCATCCATTGTTCCTTGTCACTCCCGTTGTATCAAGAGCAAAAACGCTTGCTTGATCTACGCTTTCCTAACCCTTCATTATCTTCCACAAATCTAGCATGTTGCCTCCAACTCGACGTTTCTCTAGCAAATAAAGATCAAGTTCACAAAGCCTGTCTTTGTACAATTTATTCCGCAGCAAGGAGATGAGTTTGGTAGCTCTCCATTAAACCTTCTCAAGCTTAATAATGTCTTTTCAAAGGAATGGAGACCAGAATTGAACGGATTACTTGAGATGCGGTCTAACAATTGCGTTAAATAACTTGAGCAAACTGAATATGTTTTTGTACGAGATAGTGCAGAATGGCATACCTAGCATTTTTGTTGCCTTTCTTGGCAGCATCGTCACATTACTTGCTGTTTTTCAAGTCGTTACTGTTGATGACACATAAATCTCTCTCTTTGGTGACGGGAATGAGTTTCTTTCCAGACATTGAATATTCGTGTTTGGGGTTATGAGGACCTATGTGCATGACTTTGCATTTGTCTACATTAAATGTCATTTACCACTTTTCTGACTTATCAACAATTCTGTTGAAGTCCAGTTGGAAATGCTGACACTCAAGTTTTGTTTGCATTTATTCTCCGATCTTAGTATTGTCCGCAAACTTGCTAGTGTTTGAGAGTAGGTTGCCATCAAAATTAGTAATGAATATTATTAAGAGAACTGGCCCTAACACGGATCCTTGAGGCACGCCGCTTGTAACATTACCCCAGGAGGAGGAAGCTCCATTGGGTACAACTAACTGCCATCTGTCCGCCAGCATTTTATCCAGTTGTTAAGCTTGCCTCATATGCCAATTTCCCACCTTGGTTGCCCCAAGACCATCCCACACCCCAGCAAGGCCAGAGTGCTGAGCATGACAGGAGGCACAAATGCCACAGCACGCCAGACAGCAAAGACCGGCAAAACAATGGAGCGGAAAAAAAACTATGAATTTTTGTGCTTCAGGCAACTGTTCATACAGCAGTTCTGTTGGTCATAATATAAAATACACATACATATATATACATACATACACATACAGACACATATAAACAATGAAGAAAAAAAAAACATGCTTACACACGCATCAAAATCTAAAAATTCCTCGTACATCAGATCAGCAAGGGCTTGCTTATAGTGAGTGATATCTATCAACTGCACTATGTCAGCAGGCAAGCTATTCCACACACCAACACATCTCACACTGAAGGATCTACTGCGGACATCAGAGGAGCAAGGAGGAAACGCCAGCTTCAGCCCATGACCTCCAGTCCAACTCTTGGAGCCAGAGAAAACATGGTTAGCAAATCCTCCGAGTTCCCATGCAAAATTTTCCAATATTTGATCAGGTCTGCCCTAAGAAGCCGGCCCTTAATGGAAAACAAATCCAGGCTTCTCAAACGATCCCCATAGTCCATGCCAGAAAGTCCATCTACGTTTATAGTCAATCTCCTTTGGACAAACTCCAGCAGCCTGCATTCCCCACAATATCTAGTGTTCCAAACACAGGATGCATACTCAATGAGGGGACAAATATGCAAAACTTATCGTGACAGCATAAATTCCCATAACATGCAAACAGCTAATCTTAACAAACAGTTGGCCAACCCACCAGCCTTTGCAGCCACCATACGAATATGATGGTGGAATTGGAGACTGGTATTTACACTGACACCCAAGTCTATGTGTGTAGGGACAAACTTCAATACTCTGCCCTGCAGGACGTACTGGTTAGCTGGAACCTAAGTATCAAAATCAATACGACCTCTAAAAAACAGTAGCACAACACACTTATCTGGATTCAGTCCAAGGTTCCACGACCGTGCAACCGAGTCAACTGCATCCAACCCATTTTGCAGTGATTGGACACCTTGAGCGGCAGACTCAGTGTCCTTGCGCGAGTATCTCAAGTACAACTTGTAGTCATCAGCAGATGCTTTGAACTTGCATGAGAGACCACTAGAGACGTGACTAATATAAATCAGGAACAACAGCGGCCCAAGGACAGAACACTGAGGCACACCACTCGTCACAGCAACTGGGCCACTCATGCTGCCATTCACACAAACACTCATCACTCTGCCAGAGAGGAATGCAGAGATCCAGGCTTGCAAAAAATTAGAAATGCCCAAGGATTCCAATTTGGACAAGAGCACAGCATGACTCACCACATCAAATGCCATTGAGAAATCCAGCAACACAACATCCACAATACATCCCTCATCAATCCACCTTCCAATATCATCATAGGTCAACAGCAATTGGTCCTCAGTGCTACGGCCTCTCCAAAAACCATACTGATGAGGTGATAAGACATTTTTGCTTCCAAGATACTCAGTCAACCGTGATACAACCATTCTCTAAATCGATTTACAGCGAACTGATGTCAAGCTCACAGGCCTGTAATTCAGAGGATCAGTGTGGGACTTGGCCTTGAATATTGGTACAACCAAGGATCTGCTCCAGGCTTCAGGGACCATTCCCGTTCACAATGACTTTTGAAAAATCAACCAAAGAGGGAGGGAGAGCTCAACAGCACAGTTCCTTAGCAGATGTGGATGGAGGCCATATGGACCCACACTGGAAGTGGGATCAAGAGCGGAAAGGATACGCTGGACCTCCAACCTAGGAAAGTCAACATACCCCAAACTTCCCACAGTGAACTGGAAAGGGGCTGGGTGGGTTGGAACTGCACAAACAAAGACTACTGAAAAAGAAGCAGCAAAGACTTTGCACATCCTACCAGGATCCTGCACTATCTCACCCGTCGGCAAGCGGAGAGGACCCACAGCTGGACAACCAATCTTTTTATTTCTCACATAAGCATGAAACAGGGCACAGTTATCAGGCCTGTTAAGTAAATTAGACTTGTTATCCTTCCTGGAGTCAATGGAAAAGTTTCTTTAGTGCCTATTCAGCTCACTAAATATGTGTAATCTCTCAGGAGCACTGGCTGAGTTGCGACCCTCTGCCCCTCTGACCCGCTTGTGCGCAAGCCATGCCTCTGATCTCTCTCGAGCAAGTGCAGGGGTCGCCCTCATAGCCCATGTGGGGCCAGAACGAACAGGCATGAGAGGTATGAACTTATCAATGAGGGACAACAAGACAGACTGCAGAAAGGAAAAATCTTCACACACCAAAGAAATGGTAAATTCTAGCCCCCAGTCAATCAGGGACAGAGTCTGAAATTCTGCTATAATTCCCCTTGTGCCAAATACGTCTCTCCCCCACAGCCACCTGCTCCAGCCCCTCCCCACTGAAGGTATACTCCAAGCAACAGGTGAATGCTGGCAGCAAGGCAGCGGCGGTAACACAAACACCTCACCAACACGATCATCCTCAGATGTAAGAGGAAGATCCAGTATATCGTCAGAGAGTAGAAAAGTAGGCTCTCTTACCCCCTGCAAAAGTCCAAGAGATGAGAAACAGTCTAAAAATTGCAAGTCAATTGGCCGCAAGCCACCAATAAGGTCCAAGGACCAGTCAATTGTTGGTAAATTAAAATCTCCTGCAATGATAATTACCTTGCCTAGGCAAAAGTTTAGTAAAAAGTCCATCAAGCCGGTATTCTCTAAATTGTATAAGAAGGAGGCCGATAAACAGCCATAATCCACAAGTCAAGATCAATTAGGTGCACAACCACAACATTAGGAATAGGCACCTCAAACACCAAAAATGCAATGTCCTTCTGCAGGTACAGCAGCAATCCATGCTTCCGAGCTGTGCCATCCGTGTCTCCCCCAACAGAACTGTAGTCAGCAATGTTAATGAATGATGATGCAACAGAAGGCTACAACCATGTCTCACTAACAGTCAACACATGAATACCCTGCTTCAAAAGTAACTTTGAGATAAAATCGACTTATTTAGCTAGTGAGTTGAAGTTTACATAGCCAACTTTAAAAACATTAAAATCACTTACAAGACTGTCGGAGCTCAGCGCAGGAGAAAATTCTGATCATTCGACCCAGTTCCCCACCAACCCAATTAGGAGCACCACCACCACCCCGACCAGTCACAGCAACATCACGACTGGCGGCAGCCCCAGAGCCATACGCAACAACACTGCAACCATCGGCATCAGAACCGTGACCAGCCGCCGGCGGACCACAGTCAGACAAAGTAACACTCCCACCAGCCGCAACAACACCACCACCCTCCGCAGCAACACTACCAGCTGCATCAGCACCACGACCAGCTGCCGCAGCACTACGATCAACTGCAGCAGCACCAAAACCAGCTGCAGAAGCACCACAACCAGCTGCAGATGAAGCAACACGACCAGCTGCAGCAGCAGCACCACGACCAGTCGCAGCAGCACCACGACCAAAAGCAGTGCGGGTCACCACCCTGGCATAACTGCCTCGACCTGCAACAGGAGCCGGGGGCCCCTTTACCCACGCAGCCGGGCACCAAAGACTACAGCCGAACCAGCCCCACACTCCTCCCCGTCCACAGCAGGCTCATCCTCCTGAACAACTCCTGGCGTTGTTTGTATGTAAGATCCCTCAGGACAAATACGCTTTTACACCCATCCATATCTTTCAATTTCCTAGCATACAAAAGAATCTCACTTCTTGTACTGTTGTCATAGATCTTTGCTCTGAACATTACAATCTGTCCATTTACTCTATGGGCCTCATGCAAGTCACATTCAGACCCAATCAGACGTCTCACCACGCCCTGAAAACCAGTCTTTACATCACCCACCGTCTCACCTAGACCTCTTAAAATTACATTGTTTGCGTTTATCTGCTCCTGGACCTCCCGCACTTCTTCCCGAACAACTTCATTAAGATGGGTGGACCTGGGAGAAGGCTCAGGTGCAGCCTGCTCTGGAGCATGAGGTGCACAATCGCAGTTTTGGGCAGCCTGTGTACTGCTCATCAGCCCTCAAACCTGGGAATACAAAGCACCAACCGTGACAACCAGTTGACTAAAGGCAGACTTACCAACTAGGGCGTCAATACTGCCAACAGAACTTCTCCTATCATGTTGGCTACACCTGCACTGAA
Source organism: Gammarus roeselii (assembly GCA_016164225.1). NCBI lineage: Eukaryota > Metazoa > Arthropoda > Malacostraca > Amphipoda > Gammaridae > Gammarus > Gammarus roeselii. The sequence goes on from SDVV010030483.1 coordinate 10,685, forward strand.
TGCAGATACAGACAGACACTAGGCCGCATCCCCCAGCAAGGGGGGTGGCCGACGGCAAGGCGCATCTCACACCCTCACACAACTTAGCCCTTTTATGCTAAAGGGTCCAGCCGGTAGCCCCTCAACTTACACTCTGGGTCCCAAATGAACCGAGAAACCGTCGTCAGCAGCAGGGCCTGACAGTTTTCACTGGTTTACCCCCGTCGCGTCATAGTGGCCGGGCCCCCCCCAACCACGACCATCCCGACAGCGGGATGCCAAGGGCGGGAAAGCACATCAGAGCAGCGTCAAAATCAACCATTCTCCACTCACGCCTGTTCATTGCACGCTCTCTCGCCACCTCCACATTCATGTCTCTTCTTCCCAACGCCTGCTTCAGACCATCCATCCACCCAAACTTTGGTCTACCTCTAGGCCTGTGACCATTTGCCTCCGCATTCATCACCCTTTTCACCAATCTCCCTTCATCTATCCTCTCTATGTGCTCAAACCATCTCAGTACACGCAAATCCACTCTGTTTTCCAACTTTTTCACCATCCTTGTTCTCATTCGAACCACGTCGTTGGTGATCCGGTCTCTCAGCGTTACTCCAGCCATGCTCCTCAAACACTTCATCTCGAAAACATTCAACCTTCTTCTCTCCTCTGCTCTCATCCCCCAAGCTTCAGCTCTGTAGAGTACAGTTGGGACAACAACACCCTCATACAGCCCTCTCTTTGTTTCCATCCCCAACGTCCTACAGCTCATTACACTCTTCAGTGCACTCAACACTTTACAGCCCTCCTTTACTTGCGCCTTCACTTCAGTTTCCACTAGTTCAGTTTTCTCCACATGGGAGCCCAGATACTTAAAACACTGAACTTCCTCCAAGAGCTCTCCATTTAGGGTGACACTAATTTTGCTTGCATCGACAGTCCTTGAGCATCTCATTACTTTACTCTTACCCACGTTCACTCGAAGCTTCCTCCTCTCACACACTCTACCAA
>SDVV010030484.1:0-11671 GCA_016164225.1 Gammarus roeselii
TGAGTCCTGCTTGCTTGTGTGTTGCACGGACACGAGTCACCAGTGAGTCCTGCTTGCTTGCGTGTTGCACGGACACGAGTCACCAGTGAGTCCTGCTTACTTGTGTGTTGCACGGACACGAGTCACCAGTGAGTCTTGCTTGCTTGCGTGTTGCACGGACACGAGTCACCAGTGAGTCCTGCTTGCTTGTGTGTTGCACGGACACGAGTCACCAGTGAGTCCTGCTTTCTTGTGTGTTGCACGGACACGAGTCACCAGTGAGTCCTGCTTGCTTGCGTGTTGCACGGACACGAGTCACCAGTGAGTCTTGCTTGCTTGTGCGCTGCACGGACACGAGTCACCAGTGAGTCCTGCTTACTTGTGCGCTGCACGGACACGAGTCACCAGTGAGTCTGCTTACTTGTGCTTTGCACGGACACGAGTCACACTTGAGTCCTGCTTGCTTGCTGCATGGACCCGAGTCACCATTGAGTCCTGCTTGCTTGCGTGTTGCACGAACCTGCGTCACCAATGGGTCCTTTTTGCTTGTGTGTTGCACAAACCTCAGTCACCAGTGAGTTCTGCTTGCCTGTGCGTCACACGGACTTAAGTCACCAGCGAGTCTTGTTTGTTTGTGTTGCAGGGACCTGAGTCACCAGCGACTACGCACCATCGCCTCGCGAGCCTTTATGGGCTTGCGCAACCTCACTTCGCTGTGAGTATGGACTCACATTCTGTGAGTACGGGTTCACATTCTGTGAATTTTGGTTACCATACTGTGGCTTGGGGCTGACATTCTCTGAGTTTGGCCTCACATTTCTTAGTGTATCCTCCTCTTTGAGAGTATGGCTTGCTATTCATTTTGTGAGCATGTCCTCACATTGTGTCAGTAAGGATTCCCTTTCTGTATGTGTGGCTTTACATCCTTTGTAAATGACCACATTGTGTGAGTAGTGGGCCTCACATTTCATGCGTATGACTTCTCATTATGTGAGTATGCCAGAGAACTATATTATGAGTTCGCTTGACATTCTTTTTGGTAATATGGAACACAAATTGGATTTTTTTTAGTTAGTACTGTAAATTGAACACCAACCGAGCAGAATGCACATCTGATGTCCTGTTTAGTGAAGGATATGAACAAAGTTAATGCAAAGAAACAGCCAATGAGCCTTGATAAGTGCAATACTTGAAAGGCAATGTAACTAGGCATAAACACATCATAACACTGACCTATTATATAGTAGTATATCTAAATTCTTCAATGAAGTTATATTTATTATCAGTAAAATCGTTAAAGTTTTTCTATAGAATTGCTGAAGATTTTATTACGAGCTTCTGCTCACAGCATCATTTTGCAATCAACTCCTCCCAACATCGTTTTGCTAACAACTTTGTTCAACATTGTTTTGCTAACAACTTCCCTCAGCATTGTTTTGCTAACATCTTCTCTCATCATTGTTTTGCTAACATATTCTCTTATCATTGTTTTACTAATAACTTTTCTGGGCATCGTTTTGCAAACCATTTTTTTTAATATCATTTTGCTAAAAAACTTATCTCAACATCGTTTTGCTGGCCTGAATTCTCCCCTGGTCAGTTTTCCTGAAATTGTGCTTTCACGCAGCCAAATAAATATTTTTCTTCGTTTCCCTCTTATCAATCGAAAAAATATCAAATTAGGATTTTATGTGACCAACTAAGTTTCCAAACTCCGTTCTTCCATCAACTCCTCTCCAAGCTGGCCTTTAACGTGCTAAAAAACTCAGGGTCTGATTATGCAGAAGTAAGCCATCTTTTCTCGAGGTCTGATACCATAGGCCTACCGAGTAACAATGTATAGAGAGCATTTTTCAGCTAAGGCCGAAGCGCTCATGCCTTTTTGTCGGGATTTATTACAAGGCCTGAGCATGGCAAAAATTACTTAAGTGTACCACAGTCTCGATGAACAGAGTGCATGAAATTAATTTACTTTGCGAATGATTTAGATGTTTTGATTGGGCTCCTAATACATCAACGACTTTCAAAACCTAATCCTAATTCTCAAACCACCCATTTTACTCCTAGAGAGCATAATTTTCCAACCGATCCGATACTTCGACCGACCATAATACTCCATCAGACCATAATACTCCAACCATCAAAATACTCTTACTGACCATCATACTGAAAAAGACCAATAAAAATACTCTAACCTATCATAAAATTCAACTAGACCACAATACCTCAACCGACCATAATACTTCAAACTGACCACAATACCTCAACCGACCATTATACTTCAAACCGACCACAGTACCTCAACCGACCATAATACTTCAAACCGACCACAATACCTCAACCGACCTTAATACTTCAACCGATCATAATATTGCAGCCGACCATAGTACTCCAGTAGGCCATGATGCTTCAATCAGCCATGATTCTACAAGCCACCATAAAACTTGAACTGTCACAATACTCCAACTAACTTTAATACATCAGCCAGCATATTTTTTCAACCGACCATAATATTCCGACCGACCAAAATACTTCAACCGTTAATAAAACATCAGCTGACCATAGTTCCCCAACCGACCATAATACTTCTGCCAACAATAATGCTCCAACAGACCATAATATTCTCACCGACCATAATACATGCCCGACCATAGTAATATATCCGACCATAATACTTCAACCGACCATAATTCTTCAACCGACCGTAATACTATAGCCGACCATATCCCTTGCACAATTGATATTACGCAATTGCTATCACATTTAGGTACAGAAGAAGAAAGTATTGTATATAAAACGACTGCATTTCACTGGATCAGTCAGTCCAACACAGAGCGGCCTTCTTCACCTCCCTTGTTGCAAGAGGACGTTGGTCAAGGTGGAGCTCATGGACGAGGTAGCTATCGGATGTCTGCAGGATTTCTGGACTTGAGACTCCTCGAAGATATAGTCTCCTCGAAATGTAAAGTCCCATTGACTTTTGGCCTCTCATGTCGACGTTAGCACCTCACATCTCAAGGTTGTGTTATGGTATAGGCGCCTCGTGATGGGTTCTCTGGTATAATATCATTACAATATCAAATATGTGCTGACTGAATAAAGATTATCAACGCGATGACTTTATTAAATAGCGTATCTACAGTGAAACTTTATTCAACACAGAGCAATTGGAGATGTTTGGTGCATATAGCAATGGTCAATGGTGGTAAGCAATAGTAATATTAATTGGGATAACGCATTCACACTCTGTTTGTAGTTGTAATTTAACCATAACCAAAGTGAAGGCATTTCATCTACATATGTGATGCCTTGCATGTCGACTAATGACGGGCTTGCTCGCGTGTGTTCACAGGAGCCTGGACCACAACCAGCTGACCACACTCGAGGACGCCACCTTTTCAGGACTGCGCACCCTGCAAGTCCTGTTAGTGAGGGGGAGGGGCACCTTCATTCAGGGAGGGCAATGTGATGGGGAAAGAGGACTGTGGTAGGGAAAAATAACTTTGATGCGCTAACTTTACGTGGGAATGGAGAAGTGATGAAGAAAGGTGGACTGTGGTGGGATAAGAGGTCTGTTATGAGAGGAAGGGCACCTTGATCAGGGAAGGGTGATGTGATGGGAATGGTAGACTGTGGTAGGGAAAGAGAAGTATGATGAGAGGAGAGGTATCTTGATGCGGGAAAGATAGGAAGGATAATGTGATGAAGGAATGATATGTGGAATGAGGGACAAATGATGAGGACAGGAGAAGTGATGGAGGAAAGGTTCTTCGATGTGAGGAAGAGGACTGTGAGGGGAGACGGGAGGCTGTGAGGGGAGATGGGAGGTTGTGAGGGGAGATGGGAGGCTATGAGGGGAGATGAGAGGCTGTGAGGAGAGATGGGAGGCTGTGATAATAAGTGATGGGTAAATTAGCAAGATAATAACCGGGAACAATTGAATGGGTGAAATGCTTGGTCTAGTAAAAGATTTTTATATAAAACTGCATATAATGCAGTTTATCTTTAGTAACAATTTCTCAACACAGTCATAACTTAAACTAACATTACACCTGTCATAATTATATTATGTGAAACGAGCGTTACACGTCGTCAGCTGCGTCCTTCAATGATACCAGCCACTTTTCATCAAACAACACGATCATTATTAATGATATTACTATAACATTGCTGAATCTACCGTTCATATCTCACAACTCTCTATAGAAGCCTGGCAATGAACACCGGCCGAGCAGTTATCTACGCGACATGTAATCGGATAATGAACCGATACAGTCATTGTTGCCATGGTGATGGGATATTGGTTATTATCATATGGGCAATCGTAGAAGTTGGCTTCAAAATAAATACTCAATCATTATTAACAGTTCTGTCATACATTACAAAGCGAATTCTCTTTGTTCACGTTCTCTTTTTCAGCTTGTTTTTGTAAAATAGAGTTTGGGATCAGGCCACCACAAATATCTAAAGAAATCTTGAGGCCGTGTTGAGTTGTGTCCCCTTTGTGATAAAATGTGTGTATTGCTGGAGTGGTCAAGGGAAGTGAGCGTGAGTGTGTTGGGGTGAGGCTTCGAGTTTGTTGAAGCAAATGGAAGGTGACAGACTCGGAGGTGATGTTGTACTTGTGACAGACTTGGAGGGGATGTTGGACTTGTGACAGACTCGGAGGTGATGTTGTACTTGTGACAGATTGTAGGGTTATTTTGCACTTGTGACAGATTGTAGGGGGATGTTGCACTTGTGACAGACTCGGAGGCGATTTTGTGTGGACTGATACCAGAGTTTGGCAGGATGTGTGAAGAGATGAAGATTCAAGGTAGTGTGAATGAAGGTAAAATAATGAGATGTTCAAGACGTAACGATGCTGCTGAAATCCTGTGAGCTTGAATGGATAGTTGTTGGAGAAGGTGGGTGTTTTAAATACCTGAGATATGATGAAATGCTATGTGTTGCAAAGGATATGATCTATCGAGTGAATGAAGGGAGAGAATGAATGAAGGGAGATTGCTGAACACGGGGCAAATTCAGAAGTGAAAGAAGACTTAGAAACAGATCGAGATATAATTGAATAAACGGTGTAAATAATCCGTTGAAGATCAGAGTTATTAGTGTGAAGGAAGCGAGAGAGGGTGCAAAGAATAGAAGTAACAAGAGAATTATGGTAAATTTAGCATGACCCTGACGAGCTTCTCCGCCCTTGGCTGTCCAGTAGTGAGACTGGGTGGCAGGGGGCGGGGATTGGCCCGGGCAACTATGATGCTGCGGGGATAACCCTAGCTAGCCCTCTCGAACTCTAAAGAATTGAGGATTTAATATGTTTGAACGTGTGTGGATGAGTAAATGATCATTTTGCCAGAGCCAGTTGTATTTGTGCTCATGGATCAACAATTATGAAGATACCATTTGTTACATTCGAACATTTTTATTTCTCTTTATGGCGCTGAATGATAATATTATTGCTCAATATCTCCTCGTCAACATCTCACCCGACTACCAACCATGCTGGGCACCATGCGCGTACAGATACTTCTTGAATTTTCTGTCTCAAGCTCAAATCGAGCAAACAGTTGGGATACCGTGCTTAGAAGCAATACGTGTCCAACACTGACGGCAGTGGGCGGTCGCTTCTACTTTGCACTCTCCTTTGCACTCCTCTTTATACTTCTTTTTTTCTTTCGAGGAGCTGTATGACAACCAGCTGTTATTTATTCTTTACACATCTTCTTCTCTATCACCTGGGGAGCTGCAAGGCCACCAGCAGTTGCTTCCTCTTACACTCTTTTTTTCCTATCATCTGGGGAGCTGCAAGGTAACCAGCTATTACGTAGCATTTATATGCCATTTTATCTATCTTCCAGGAAACTTCAAGGTAACCAGCTGTCCAGACTCACTCGCCAGCTGTTCTGGCTCCTTCCTGAGCTCAAGTCACTGTGAGTAGCAGACAGAAAAAGGCCCCAACTATAACCCAAAAAATTATTTAGTATGGAACAATTTTCTTGCACGTATAAATAAATTGAAACTAAAACCAATCCTTACCTGCATATGATAATTTTGTTATATAAGGAATCCTATTGACATCCGCTGACCACTCATCTAGGATTATTTTACTAGTATACTCTGACCATCACAAATGAATAGTTCATGTAAATTGACCGTATGAGCGTGCTCTAGAGACTGAGTCAACCGTATACTGCCCAAAGGAAGACCTATGTGTGGCACAAGTGCTGACTTTGTCTCCCTTGTCGTCCCCGACCCTTTAGAGACTATAAGTTAAACCATCCAATGTCCCTAAGGAGACCGACGCATGGCACAACTACTTCTTTTGTTTACTATGTCTCCCCTGAAACAATAAAGACTATTATTCCACCATCCACTAGCCCATGAGAGGCCGACTCACGGCACCATCACTGTCTTTGTCCCTACGTCCTCACTAAAGCATTAGATACTAATGGTCCATCGTCTCCTTCCAAGAGGGAGACCAACGAATGGCTCAAGTTTTGTCTTTGTCTCCATTGCCTCCCTTAAAGCATTAGAGACTAACAGTCTACCATCCACTGTCCTCAAAACGACCAACGCGTGGCACAGATGCTGCTTTTGTCTCCTTTGTCTACTCTTCCCAGACGCATTGCAAACTAAAAGTGCACAAACAAGTGCCAAGGAAACCGACGTTTGGCACAGGTGCTGCCTTTATCTATGTTGCCTCTGAGGCATTTCAGGCTAAAAGTTTACCATCCACTGCCATCAGAGTAACAGACGCGTGCGACAGGTGTTGGATACCATCCACTGCTATCAGAGTAACAGACGCGTGGGACAGGTGTTGGATACCAACCACTGCCATCAGAGTAACAGACGTGTGGGACAGGTGTTGGATACCATCCACTGCTATCAGAGTAACAGACGTGTGGGACAGGTGTTGGATACCATCCACTGCAATCAGAGTAACAGACGTGTGGTACAGGTGTTGGATACCATCCACTGCCATCAGAGTAACAGGCGTGTGGGACAGGTGTTGGATATGTTTTAAGGGAACGTTTTACGAGACGATAATTCCACCATCCATGGCCCCAGGGAGACCGACGCTTGGCACTGGTACTGCCAATGTCGCCCCTGGAGCATTACAGGCGAACAACCCATCATCCCTGGTGCCAAGAAGACTGACACGTGGCACTGGTACTGCCAATGTCACCCCTGGAGCATTACAGACGAACCACCCACCATCCCTGGTGCCAAGAAGCATGACGCGTGGCACTGGTAGTGCCAATGTCGCCCCTGGAGCATTACAGACAAACCACCCACCATCTCTGGTGCCAAGAAGACTGACGCGTGGCACTGGTAGTGCCAATGTCGCCCTTGGAGCATTACAGACAAGCCACCCACCATCCCTGGTGAAAAGAAGACTGACGCGTGGCACTGGTACTGCCAATGTCTCTCCTGAAACATTAGATACTAACCATACACTCTCCTTGCCGCAGGGAGACTGACGCGTGGCACTGGTGTTGCCTCGCCCCCCATGTAAACCACTGCCTCCCAAAGGACGAGTTTTCCTCATGTGAGGATCTCATGAGCAACCTAGTGCTGCGCGTGTGCATTTGGATACTGGGCTTCGTGGCCCTCGTGGGCAACACCTTCGTGATATGCTGGCGCAGTTCACACCACAGCGAAAACAAGGTAGGGATCGACGCACCACATCGAGAACAAGACAGGGAGGGAATCACCACAGCGTGACAAGGCTGGGAGGAACGCACCACAGGGGGAACAAGATAGAGATGGTCTCCCCACTACGGGAACAATGTAGGGGGGAACTCACAAAAACGAGAATGAGGTAACGAGGTACACACCACGACGGGAACTAGACCGAAAAGGACTTACCACAGCGGGGACTTATTAAGCACAAAAAGCACTGCAATTAGAGAATACGTGAGATTTTACAGTTAAGGAACCATTGTGATGCTAAAAAACGAAAAAATTATTTTTTCAATATTTGTACTGTCATTTTCTTCAGATTCGTCTTCCTTTCCAGCACCATAGTTACTAATTATCAATGGGTATAATTTATTCAGCGCCTTTTATTTACACTAACTTGAGGTGCACACCGCCCACGAAGTTAAAGGCTCTTGTAGGGACGCCATGTACTACCCACTACTACTGGTGAACATATTAACTCCTCACCAGTAGTGTAAATGGAAAAATGTCTCATGGACCCCGAAACAGCAACGAAGTAATGCAATTTGTTCCTTGAGGGTATTTTTGCTGCTCCTGGACGGACGGACTTGGAAGCATTCCTTATTCTGGCTTCATATGGCATTGTGATTGACATGAGCGACGTGTGTTTGCTTCGGCTCCTATCTTCCATGTCAAAATGTGAAGAAGAAACTCTTTTTTCAAGTCTCGTTTGCTCTGAATTTATTCATACGCTCTAAAATATATGACTACTCCTTGCTGAAAGTTAGTTTTTATACACATGTCAAATGAAATGTTTGTCAGGCACAATATTAATAGAATATTAACGTGGTATTTTTTCAATTAAATGTCAGCATGTTCAGCTTCCGTCTTTTTTCAACATTCCATAATAGAAATCACGTTTTGTGGACTAGCAAGCGTGAGTGTGCAATTTGGGAGCCCAGCTTTTGCGCTAAAAAAAATTCAACACACGCGCCCTGGCGCCACTTCACTTCAGCTCCTGTCATTGCCGGATATGTCATAACCGCTAAAAATCTTTCAGCACACGTGCTTCCGCTCTAAACAATGCTTCAGGCCACGCGCATTTGCGCCACTTCAATAACCGGACTCTGTCATAGCCGCTAAAATGAAGGCATTCCGTACCTTAGAATAATACGTACGTTTGCCCCGCGGGTTAGAAACACGTACCTTTGCCCCGCGGATTAGAAACACGTACTCCTAGGTTATGTTGAGTTGGGACGGAAAAGATTAATTAAAGCGTTAACCAGAAAATGGTACGCCTCGTGGCTGATATGACAGTGGCTGTCCTGAGTGATGGATGCTATGACTGTTCGCTGTTAAAAAATGGTACCTTAGTTAGGACGTTGGATCAAATTGTGTCTGATATGACAGTTGGTAGAAATGAAAGCGGCTGATCTGACGTTAGCTGTAAAAGAAGTTAGCGCCAGGTATTGAGACCTTTCATTAAGCAATACAGCAGGCTGGCGAAGCCTTGTCAGATCTCTCTTTGAAGCCGATAGGAATTAATCCTCGTTGTAACTGTTCTGCATATCCGAGGATATTCTGAATGTTCTTCTGATTCATATGGACAACGAACTGTGGAGAATTGCTCCGTTGATCAACCGATGGAGAAATATTGATACTGTATTCAATATTACTGGTGATTCACTGATTGATTCGTCATGCAGTAATATGTATGCTTCGATATTGATGTAACCTAACTGCTGAATAATTAATTTGAATGCTGCATTCCTACTTCTAAAGTTGTCTGGATTGCAGCTACTAAAACATCAAAAGAATCTAATGAAATATGTTGTTTAATGTCAGATGGAGTTAATTTATTGTGGATGACGTCAATCAAATGCAATCAACGATAATACATGATTTATTCCGACTCATAAAGGAACCTTCCTGTAATGGAAGGAGCCTTCAGATAATGGAAGGCGCCTTCGGATACTGGAAGGCGCCTTCGGATACTGGAAGTGGGATATTGTCCGGGAACCGCTTTGCTGTTATTTGTCATACCGGTCGCATCACTCACTACCTGATATACAATCTGTTGATCCTTTTGACCCCCATCAATAGGAAGTAGCATCATAACAAATGATGTGACCGGTTATTCGTCACGCCGGTCGCATCACTCACTACCTGATATACAATCTGTTGATCTTCTTGACCCCTCAATAGAGAATAGCATCATAACAAATGTGACAGAATATCAATGGACCTGTAGTGTCAACGTGTCATACACAACTATTAGAAATTCTCTGCTTGCAAAACAGCTCTTTTCCCGACCTACAATACAGTGATGCTCATCGTCCTAGAAAGATCACGGAGGCTTGATCATTCATCTCCGTGCATGAGAAGGGACAATATTGCGTAGCTGCTGCTACAAGGCGACACTGCATGTCTGCTGTTATAGGGCGACCCTGCATGGCTGTTGCTATAGAGCAGCACTGCATGATGGCTGCCATAGGGCGACACTGCATGGCTGCTGCTATAGGGCGACCCTGCATGGCTGCTGCTATAGAGCAGCACTGCATGATGGCTGCCATAGGGCGACACTGCATGGCTGCTGTTATAGGGCGACCCTGCATGGCTGTTGCTATAGAGCAGCACTGCATGTTGGCTGCCATAGGGTGACACTGCATGGCTGCTGCTATAGGGCGACCCTGCATGGCTGCTGCTGTAGAGCAGCACTGCATGATGGCTGCTATAGGGCGACCCTGCATGGCTGTTGCTATAGAGCAGCACTGCATGATGGCTGTCATAGGGCGAAACTGCATGGCTGCTGCTATAGGGCGACCCTGCATGGCTGCTGCTGTAGAGCAGCACTGCATGGTGGCTGCCATAGGGCGACACTGCATAGCTGCTGCTATAGGGTGACCCTGCACGGCTGCTGCTATAGAGCAGCACTTCATGATGGCTGTTATAGGGCGACACTGCATGGCTAATGCTATAGGGCGACAGTGCATTGCTGCTGCTTGCTGGCAACACTGCATGGCTGCTGCTACGTGACGACACTGCATGGCTGCTGCTATAGGGCGACCCTGCATGGCTGCTGCTATAGAGCAGCACTGCATGAAGGCTGCCATAGGGTGACACTGCATGGCTGCTGCTACAGGACGACACTGCATTTCTGCTGCTATAGGGTGAGAGTGCATTGCTGCTGCTTGGTGGCAACACTGCATGGCTGCTGCTACGTGACGACACTGCATGGCTGCTGCTATAGGGCGACATTGCATTGCTGCTGCTTGGTGGCAACGCTGCATGGCTGCTGTTACGTGACGACACTGCATGGCTGCTGCTATAGGGCGACCCTGCATGGCTGCTGCTATAGAGCAGCACTGCGTGATGGCTGCCATAGGGCGACCCTGCATGGCTGCTGCTAAAGAGCAGCGCTGTATGATAGCTGCCATAGGGCGACACTGCATGGCTGCTGCCATAGGGCGACAGTGCATGGCTGCTGCTATAGGGCGACCCTGCATGACTGCTGCTATAGAGCAGCACTGCATGATGGCTGCCATAGGGTGACACTGTATGGCTGCTGCCATAGGGCGACAGTGCATGGCTGCTGCTATAGGGCGACACTGCATGGCTGCTGCTACAGGGCGACACTGCACGGCTGCTGCTATAGGGCGACCCTGCATGGCTGCTGCTATAGAGCAGCACTGCATGATGGCTGCCATAGGGCGACACTGCATGGCTGCTGTTATAGGGCGACCCTGCATGGCTGCTGCTATAGAGCAGCACTGCATGATGACTGCCATAGGGCGACACTGCATGGCTGCTGCTATAGGGCGACCCTGCATTACTGCTGCTATAGAGCAGCACTGCATGATGGCTGCCATAGGGCGACACTGCATGGCTGCTGCTTTCGGGCGACCCTGCATGGCTGCTGCTAGCTATGTGGCAACGCTGCATGGCTGCTGCTACGTGACGACACTGCATAACTTTTTCTACAGGGTGACACTGCTTGACTGGCTCGATAGGGCGACATTTGAGCTTGGTA
>SDVV010030485.1:0-11671 GCA_016164225.1 Gammarus roeselii
ATCTGAGTCTTTATCTTACCTAAATGAATAAATTGTATTTATACAACTAGACCGCGTAGCTGTAAATATTGTGTTGTGTTGCGTTGCTTTTGGAGCTGAATTTGCCCGTGTAGCCACTGACGTTGTACTAATCTTGATGCTACCTGTACGCACTAAGGTGCGTACATATCACAGTTAATGTTCTAAAAAGAATGGAAGCGGAGGTCCGTTTCGAGTAAGCGTTTTTTCTTTTGCGCACCAGCGTGCGTCTGTTATTGCTAAAACTTTCACTTTTTTCTAACGTTGAAAGCGTTGTTTTGTTTTTTCCTCGCACACTTAGGCGTGCGAGCCTGCTTTAATCAATGATCGTCGAGCCCTACGGGGGAGCCTATTATGACTCACGTTGAGGCTCTGGTGGAAATGGGGATCAAATCAAATCAAATTAAATCAAATCTTCCAATAGGTGCCCTATTCTCAATTCCCCATACGGAAATATATGTCCGATTTCTTTCACATTGTCATAACCTATATTTAATGTACAGATCCCACCTTTGACAAATATAACTTACATTATTCTTGGATAAGGTTTCAATTTGTATTTTTGAGCAATTTGTGAGGGATAAACTTCTGAGCGGGAATTTCAATCAGAGTTTCAAGGTACCACCAAAGTGGGAGAACGATATATCCATCCTTATTAGATACACATGCCCACAAAGTGCAGTGCAAGAATGTCTTGTACAAGCATGTCTTATACAAGCATGTCTTGTGCAAGCATGTCTGAATACCACCACCACCTTGGTTCGTGCCTTTATATAAATATATAATGTAAATTATTTATATTTTCAAATAGGTTCAAATATCATACATATACTATACAGTCTTGTACATTCAAGTAAGGGGAAGAATTATGCATTCATAATTCCTAATAAAAACATTACAGTAAAGTTGTGTCTAGAGGTATTCTCTTATAATTGTGGAGCTTAAGCCTCTCATTTATATTCCTGGTAGCTACACCCATATTTCTATTAAAACGTTAATTCACTATGTGCACCCAATATTTGGGTTACCCAATCCTTTTTGTGCAGCCATTTATGCTTCGGATTGGCACGGAACAACAGTGAATCAACTCCCTCTGTTTGTACGCCAACCCCCTCTTGAGACCAAACTCGTGGACTTTGCTTCCACCACTGTCTCGGACAAGCCTCACCTGTGACAAGATTGCCCGCTGTGAAGCAACAGCGGTCTTTGATTTTTTTGCGGCTTTACTATCTCCCTTCTTTTTCCTTCTAAATTACCTCGGATGTCCAATCTCAGTTAAGTTGAGAAATAATAAGTAAACCATACCAAAGATTTCCTTCATGTATGTCTCCATACCTGATGAGTTAAAGTGTGATTACACCAACCCCTGCTTTTAAATAATTCATGGAGTCAGAATCCTAATGCCCAAGTGGGACACTTATTCATATTACATTTATTTAATAATTTCATCATTGATTGTATTGCACCTTGAAATAGGAAGTGCAAGCCTCAATTTAAATGATCCCCAAAACTGTGACTACTCGATAAGTCACATAAGCTAAAACACAATACTGCATCCCCGGATGCAGTCTGAAAGGGAAGTGATGTAGAGGTCCTCAATTGACCCTTCATTAATCCTAATACCACTATACACAGGCCATGCTTCTCTCTATCTCTCTATGATACAACACAATTACGTCAAGCTAGTACAAATATGATCTCCCACATATTGGCAGCGTAACAATATTTATTCAGTAAATATACGAATAAATGCGCAGACACTAATGCATTAAAACGCCATTAAACATAAACCATCAACTTAACAAGATTCAGATATTTTTCTTCAGACTCATGTTGGCAAGACCCATCCATCCGTCTGTTTACATTTTTAGAGGCTCAATTCCTGGAACATCCGAGGCAAGCTATTATTATTATTCGTTGGGGAGCGCATAACTGCTGTGCCAGCATTCCTTCAAGTAGCTAATACTAAGCGAACATTTTACCAGTGAATATAAATGTGCCTATACATTCCGATCAATACTCCTAGTGTAGCTAGGTAGGCTAGAGACTACATGCAAGAAACTTTTTCACTTTTTTCTTCACCATATTTCAGGAATTTTGTGCCATTAATAACTGAAGATAAAAGTACCTATTGGCTAGGTATTACTGGCCAATCCACATGGCATAGTAGTCACCAATTCTGTGGAAATTTCATTCAAGTCTCACCTTGGACTCTTAAGACGTCCACAGTAGACAGGTGAGAATGATACCAAATGTGCTCGGATAGCAAGAAAATCCTTGTGTCCTCAAAAATTGCCTTGTGTAATTATTTTCTTGTCTGTCACCTACTACAGATTGGTAATAATGGCAGGTATCCACCTGGATGCAGGATGTAGCTATATACAACCTTACACAACTAAAATGTTCAGTTGCAGCTAGCTATAGGGAATTCCACGGCCCCCATTTCATTTATTTACAATGCTTTTATATCACTGATACATTATCCTTGATAGACAGGTGAGCTTGCCTTGGATGTTCCAGGAATTGAGCTTCTAGAAATGTAAACAGACGGATGAATGGGTCTGAAGAAAAATATCTGAATCTTGTTAAGTTGATGATGTATGTTTAATGACGTTTTAGTGGATAAGTGTCTGCGTATTTATTCGTATATTCACTGAATAAATATTGTTGCACTGCCATTATGTGTGAGATCATCATATTTGTACTAGCTTGACGTAATTGTGTTGTAACATAGAGAGATGCGAACACTGAGAGCAAGATAAGTGATTGCCTAATTGCAATAGGTGCTTGATATAAGCATGTCATGTGTATAGTGGCAGTAGGATTAATGAAGGGTCAATTGAGGACCTCTACATCACACTCCTTTCAGACTGAAGCTGGGGATGCAGTATTGTGTTCTCCTCTTCTTGGCTGGCGTCCAAGAGCGTAGCGTTAGTTACATTTTGAGGCGGTCTGGTGCTCTCGCTGCTCTGCCAGACCTGGTGTTTTTTGTGAACAACCTGACATAATGTCGTGGGTTTATTTGCACACGCCGTTCTGTGCGTGTATGTGGGGTTGAATTTGCTGCGTGTCTGATAGTCTGGGTGCGTTGCGTATGTAGTGATCAGCAATCACACTACATTCACGCAGTCAATCCAAATTATTACAATTTGTACATTCTTTCTTGTATATATAGTCAAAAGTGTAAATAGTAGAAATCATGTATAGGTTGTGTTAGAAATATTGTACATAGCAACACAAAATTACCATAGCAAAAGAATAAAACACGACCTAGCAACTGTAGGTACAGTCATATACAAACAAACATGGCACAACAAGCAATTATTACGTTATTAATTATTCCGAAACAACAACACACAATGCCATGCGACATTCTCAAACACAACAAATTAATAAAAATTAGTTATCAGAAATCATCCAGCAAGTATGTTGGAAACACACCGCAGAACGGTTTACGGACGAACCATTGTACCAACGTTGTTTATTATCTTTTGGGACGGAAGCAAGTGTGGCTGCTTTCGGGGTAATTAAACTATTTATAACTCCGTCAAGTGAACATTACAACCTGTTTGTACTCCCTGTGAAATTCTTTTAACTTTCTAGTGACTGAGTGAAGGTTTTTAACTTTATTCTTATTCATTTCAGCGTAGGATACTGTCTTGACTCACTTGAATGGTATAAAACTGCACCAAAATAAAAACTTACTGTACACATTTGAGAATAAGATAGGAGTCATTGTTACCTTGAATGAAATAATATAATTGTCAACGATACCCAAGAAGGTGAATATATAATACCAGTGACATTCCAATTGCAGCTAAGGTTCTTAAGTCAGCAGTGACTGACTTTGAAAAAGATCCATTCTAGGGTCAGAGTTTAAAAGGCTCTATGAGGAAATTATATTCCATGTTTTTAATTAGATTGGAGGTAGGATAACTTGCTCCTTAAAAAAAAATAACTTTTTAATCTTGGATTCAGCTGTATTAGGATTTGGGTGGAGGATAATTTAAATGTTTTGGAATATTCCATTTTCATAATTGGATCCATTCTCTTATCCCAGCTTGGCAAGTGCTCGAGCGTTGACCTCACAATTTATGAGGCCTTTCTTAAAATAAGGATGAAAGATTGGTAAAGCTGTGAAATTCGGAGCTAGCAATCAGACGTCATCTTGTTATTTAACTATACATGCTCAACGATGATCTTTTTATAATTTTTTTCTTTCATCGTAAATACTGCATTAAGTGTCTGTCTGGGTGTACTATCGGGGTTTCTCAGGCATAGTCAATAGCTAAGCTTGGAGATCTTTGGTAGTTCTTCAGTGACGTGGCAAGCTGTTGATGTTTTGCCCGCTATGGAAACCCAGTGGCCACAGTAAACAAATTGGTAACGGGGTGAGGGAAGGACTTGTATCAACAGTGCCTTTCCTGATACAGTGTTTTCTTGCAGCTATTACCAGCCCCTTTTAAGTGCTGGACTCAAGAAACTTATCCTTACCAAGACCCTAATAAAATTCGGGAAAGAAGAATCCAAAACAAGACATTAATCAAATTAGGGAAAGTAGAATAAAAAATTCGACTCCAAAAAAAAGACTGGACAGTGATGAGTCAAGAATAATTAAATTCATCATCATTCATGCTTCACAATACAAGTTTAGTATTTAAAAATACCATATTGTGTGTTATTTCAAATCCTTGGTGAGTAAGCTCTATTGTCATTAATTAATCAATTAATCAGGTCCTTCTGACCAGAAGGGTCTACGATACGTCTGCAACTTGGTTCTTTTATCCAGCAATGTGCGGATGTCAGTTGCGAACGGACTGATGTAGGAGCGTTGACGGCTATCCCGACGGATGTCTCGTTCCTGTTGTTTGTGAAGTGCACCAACCAATGGTTTATGTTCAGTGATGATGGCAAAGTCTATGCCCACAATAAAGTAGCTGAAGTACTTCCCTGAAAGGTAAGCTGCGAGCAATTCTCTATCAAAGGTTGAGTATTTCTCTTCCCTTGGCTGTAGTTTCTTGCAGAAGAATGCTAGCGGTCTCCATTCATTGTCTTGGAGCTGCTGGAGCACTGCTCCTGTGGGTTTACAGGTTGGGATGTGCGTTGGGTTGAATAATGAAATGATTGTAAAAAGATTAAATTGTTGAGAATAATTGAATGATTAGGGATGATTTACGTTTGATTGTTCATCAATTGATTGTTATAATGAACAAAAAAATGAGATTGGAATAAATAACGATGATTGAATGTTTAAACGATTGATAATATTGATTGTAAAATTGAGAAATACGAGTATCGCATTGCAAAAAAAATAAACTAGTTTGAAAGATAAAACAAGGGCATCTAATTTGCTAATAGATTGATGAATAATAATTGTGATAAATTAAAAATTATTAATTGAACGGCCTGAATTCATCTCCTGCCGTCCTCACAATCTCTAGCCACGGATACAGCGCTTGACTGACCGTTGAGCTTTCAAGGTTATGGAACGGCAGTTATAAATTGATCGGCCACAGAATTGAATCGTGTTGAGTAGTTTCCTTATCTGACTCCATTTTGATCGACGGCGGGTGTTTGCCTATTTTTAATCCTAGAGAGAGATGCGACGAGGTGCAGAAGGAGTGATAGAGAGATACATTTTTACATATATTACAAGAACGCAAGGCTTATGCTAAAATTGAGAATGACGACGGTGCTAGCATGGACCGCGACACAATATAACAAACACATGAATGAAATTAATCCTACCTACAGTCAGCCGTGGCTTGATCTAGTCGCGATTCGTACAGTTGAACTATTTATAGACCCGTCCTAGATCACACGGCACGGAATCCCGCGGTTACATGAAATACCAGGAACACCCGATACCGGGACTTACGGAATGGTGAGGGCTTGCTTTGCTACACTGAAGATCTAACGTTACGCGACGACTCGGTTGGCGCACTGAATCGGATGAACTCGACGTACAGCTCTTAATAGTGACGATGACCAGAGCTGTGTGGTAGTTGTAGACAATGACAACCAAGCAAGCGGTTGCTGGTGGTTGGAGCGATGAGCACAGTGAACTGTCTTGAGGTTAGTGCGAAACTAAGGGCACACGTGATTGAAGAGACGCTGCGTTGCGGTGAGCGAAGTGGCGCGTTGCTCGAAGCACACTTGGCGTGTGGAATGAGATGTACGGCGGTGACGATAGGTTGGCGAGACTGTGCTGTTGTGATGTGACAACGGACTGATGTGGGTTTGTAGGTGTGATGAGCGCTTGGTCGCGAGGTGCTACGTGGTGAGCAGTCGTAGTCGATGAAGAAACTCCAGAGATGACTCGGGAGTGGTGATAGATGCTGAGTTGAAGGAATGGGTCACTCCGGATGATTGGGGAGACGGTTGAGTTAGCGTGCTTCATTCGGCGTGAAAGCGCGAGTGTTCCGGGGTGCCCTATGCGTAAGGGGGGCGAGCCCTGCAGGGCCGTTGGCACCCTGCCTGCTCGGTGGCTGGTGAGAGACTGTCTGTGCGAGCTAGCTAGCTGGGCCAGGCATGTGATGATGGCAGGGCACCGCAGTGCATGTTGTCTTACTCTGCACTCGGTCAGACGTATGATATAGTATATAGCAGATTGAGCGTTGACTGCGCGAAATGAATGTTCAAAACAGTACATGTTCCAACAATAATTAAATCAGAAAAATAAATGAATATTACAACAAACATTTGTTGAGGTTTTGTAAGAACATCAATCTATTATAACATAGCTCGCTTGGTAATTTAGCATTTATATGAATGCTCTGCGTTTAATAGCTGAGCTACGAGTTGAGTGCAGTACAGCTGAGCGAGAGAGAGTGAAAGAAGTATAGCCTATTATAAGTGAAAGTTGTAGCAACTGTACACAGTATATAACACGTGATTATTTGAAATGAAATCCTTAAAGAAGTAATGATTTGGCTTGGGAAATAATTACAGGTATTGTTTTGAATTTAGTTGAGGGAATTGATAGTTTTTAATTATGAGTAAAAGTATGATGTTATTTTGATCAGGTTAGTAAGGCTTGGCTGAAAGCACGATACTGGATACGTGGCAAAAAATAGCCTGGCTCGGCATGACCAGAGATGACTGAAGGGATGTGACGGCTGGTGTTGTTTGCGCATTTGGGCGATTGGTTCTGGATAATAAACAACGAGCCGGCATCGAGAGGTCTGAGAGAACGTAACGTCAGAGATGAATGTTGTAGAAGTTTTTAGTTTTCGGCTAATTGGCAATTACAGTGTGACAAGGACGAGATCTCATTCGGAGGATCCCGAACATATATTGTGAAATAAACGCTGGGCCTAACTTTATGACTGCCGCCAGCACATGTGCTATGCATCGTTACACAAGAGAAGCGTGTGTGAGAACACGGAATGCATAGCATGAGGCTGCTCGATGAGCACACACGGACATAATGAGCATACTTAGATATGAAGTATAATGAGAATGGCTCATGAAATGTTTGATTTACACGTGACTGCAAGAATTGAATAAAATGTAGTTATTACAATAGTGAGGCGCTAGTAAGACATTTGTAGTAGATAAAACATAGTACAGTATAGTAGGGCAGCTATAGTAGACGCTTGTGGTGAGAAAAAAAGCGTCGCCACACTCCCACTGTGGTGTTTGAAGCATCTACTTCAATTGCAATTGGCGCGTCAGGCAATGGGTGATGAAGCATAGTTACCTGAGCTAGCGCTCTTCTGGCGTCATCAAAGGCCTTGTTTGCTTCTAGGTTCCAAGCAATTTTGTCATTCTTCCTGGATTTCCCCGAAAGAAGTGTGCTGAGTGGTGCCATGACTGAAGCAATGTCATGTAAGAACCTGTTGTAAAACTGGATCATTCCACAGACAGTCCAATAGGTCTTGAAGAAAATGGGCTTCTCAAATTCGTTGATGGCCTTGACCTTCTCGGGCAACGGTAGAATTCCCTGTGAGGCTATTCTGTGTCCCAGAAAGTCCACTTCGGGGCCTCCAAACTCACTTTTGAGCAGGTGGATGACTAGCCCATGAGCTGCTAGTCTGGTGAAAACTGTTTCAAGGTCTTGGAGATACTCAGTCTCATTTGAGCTGCAACTAGTATGTCATCCACGTAGTTGAAGTTCGTGACTGGGCGTCCTGCGACGGATATATCACGAAGGACTGTGTCAAGAAATCGTTGGAAGGTTTGAGCTGCACCGCTGAGGCCATATGGCATGCAAGTGAACTCAAAAGGTCTAAAAGGGGTGGTGATAGCCGTTTTTGGTATGCTTTCCTCGTCCATGGGGATTTGGAAGTAGGCACTGGCAAGGTCAACCTTTGAGAAGATGGTTTTTCCTGCCTATTGTGCTGAAAAGTCTTGCAGGTGTTTCAGGGGGTAGCTATCGCGTACTGTCTGGAAATAAACCCTCCTGTAATCTCCGCACAATCTCCAGCCAACCTTCTTGGGTACCACATGTAGTGGTGAGGCCCAAGGGATTTTACTGGGTCGGATGATCCCATCCTGCAGCATTCCTTTTATGACTTCTTTTTTGCCGAGTCTGCGACTTTAGGATTAAGTCGCCTGGGGCGCACGAATACTGGTTGTCCCGTTGTTGTGATGATGTGTCTCACATCATGCTTATGTTTGGCCAATGCAGTGTTAGGCATTGTGATGGTTTTGTGTTTCTCTAATAATTTTATATAGCAGTCTGGGTCGTCTCCCAGGGTGTTGAGTGTTGCACCGGCTAAAGCCAGACCTGCGGAGGCAGTCAGGCTCGTGGAGGTATCCATGAGCCGCGTGTTATGTAGGTCTACCACAAGCTTGTGGTGGCAAGCAAGTCAGCACCGATAATTGGTTGGTCAACCTGGGCTATGATGAATAGTCAAGTTATATCCTTTCGCAGGTCAATATTGAAGGTCATCAGCCGCTCACCATAGATGGATATGCGGGAACCATTGGCAGCGCGAAGGCTGCTAACATCCTCATTTCTGAGGTCGGTTGCTTGAGGTGGAATGACAGAGACGGCAGCACCTGTGTCTATTAAGAAGGTGAACTTGTTTTTTCTGTCAATTATGGTTAGGAGACGAGTCTTCTTGAGGGTTATTGCCGTGACGGTGCTCGTGTTGTCATCACGGGATCTCAGTTTCCCTCCTGGTTGTTGAAAATGTTGCTCATGCCACATGGTATTGTGCATCTGCGAGCATTTGTGCCAAAACGCCTGTGCAAATGGCAACGCGTTCTGTTTTCTGCAGAAGGTTCACGTCGGTGGGAAGTGCTTCTTCCTCTGTTTGCATGGTTGTTGTAATGTGGTCGTTGTTCCAGCTTTTGCAGTCTGGTTAAGAATGATTGTTGTTCTTCATTCATTTTGTCCTCCAGGTTGTGGATTATTCTCTCCAGGTGGTCAATTCTTTTCAGAAGATGCTCTTTTTCCTGTGAGAATGCTCCACTTTTGTAATCCATTTCTGACAATCGTGAGGTCAGAGCATTGATAGTTTGAGTGGTGTCGCTGTGCATAGCTGTGTTGTGTTGTAACTGTGGTGTGGATGTTGGCTGAACACTGCTGTTGTTGTTTACTGGAATGTTTGACTGTGGGTATTCAGTTAGTATTTTATCTGTTGCCTCCACAATGTCAGTTAGGGTTGTCTTATTGTTGACCAATAGGGCATATTTGATGTTGGTCGGTATTTCCCTCATGAGCATTTCTTTTAAGAATGGGCTGTTGTGGTGTGCAACGGATTCCGAGTCACTACCAAGTAGGTGTCGAAGATGGGCCAGGAACTGTGCCATTGTGCGGGTTCCTCGTCGTCCCTTGTCCAGAATTTGTCTTATGCGAGCTGATTCCGGTAGTGTGTTTTAAGAAAGAATTTTGATTTTAATTTTATCGTAGCGATCATCTCCTCCATTAATGACTATGTCCTGAAGTGATAATCGTAATTGTGGTGGTAGGGCTCCAACCGGACTTTGGTTAGGTCATCTGTGATGGCATGTGCTGTGAAGTCGGCTTCTAGCAAGTAAAACCAGAAGCCTGATGCTTCAGGCATGTAAGGTGTGACATTAAAGTCCTTGTTTGCAGTTATGCTGTTGGAAGTTGATGGATTTCTTACAATAAGGTTGTCGTCAGGGTTCCCGTCCTCTGACATATCAATTGTGTGGGCTTGGTCGGCGATACTGTTTTCAAGTTGTGATTCTGGTGACCGACTGGAAATCATTATTTCTAATTGCAATGTCTTGTCAATGTGGAATGTGTACCAAGGTGTGGAACACAAATTGTTTTTGTTGAGAGATTGAGATACATTTAATTCCTATGTGTGCTGTGAGATTGCAATTCCTCGAAGTTCTTTTCACTGAGGCGAGGTTGCACCACTTGTTGTTGAGCACGAGTTTTTAACACCAAAATTGTCACGAAAACTGGGAATTTAAATTGATATCTATTTTGCTTTGGTGTGTGTTGTGAATTCACCAGCAGGTCACTTGCACAGTGGCTTTGAATCTGCTGACACCAAGTTGGTACAAGAATTTTATCAAAATCTTAGAATTGTGATGTTACATATGTTTCCTGTGTGCCAGTTTGTTTCATACACAAGTAAGTATCTTTTTTTTAACACAAAACAAATGTGAATAGTTGCCGAGTTAGTTATTAAAATTAGCACCTTACTCTGCAGTAGTTGGTGTCAATGACATAATGAAAAGAAAAATTTAATCTATGACTGCTTTTCTACCTCAAGTCCTCTGGAGTCATTTTTTTCCCTCATGCAGTTTCACTACCTACACCCAGTCTGCCTGTCTGTTGACCTTGATCTGTTATTGGTCTAGGTCACCAGTTTAGGTGATGTTATATATTTTTAATGATGAAGGGTAATTCACCCTTTTTTTTACTCAATAAGTTAATAGTGAATGAGCTTCTGTGGGCGATAATAATTCAAGTGAACACTGTGCTTTCACTTTCAAGGCACAATCTGACTCCAAGTTATGCTATCCTTTTTCTTACAAATGAGGTTGAGTATTATGGGCAAGCACCACAAACAGACACAAGAACAATAAGGCGAGGTAAGTAAAATCTTTGGTATTGATCCCAACTTAACTGAATGAAGATATGCAAGGTGATATAGAAGGGGAAAAGAAGGGAGATAGGAAAGCCGGCAAGAAAATTTTGGTGGCGTCGTTATCCCTGGAGGGACTTTTTTTAAACTTTTTTAGACTCAACACGAATGCAGTTTCTTCTCGCGGCTGAAAGGCAGCGGGCTGAAAGGCTGCACATGAAATATTTTTGGCTAAGTGTGTGCCACATGGGAGATAATCACATACCATTCTGCCTGCCTCATACAGGCAGACAGATTGGGTGCATGTAATAAAACAATTTTAGATATCACAAGACAAATAGCATAACACTAAGGGTGTAGCTACCAAGAATGAAAAATGGAAGTCTTAAGCTCCATTAATGCATGAATCTTACTGGCCTTGATATTGTAGAGGTCCTTGATTGACCCTACATTATTTTAAATAACACTAAACGCATTATACGTGCATCACAAGCACTATTACGATAAGCAATCGCATCTTTTGATCTCATTGTTGCATATCTCTGTAGATAACAACATTTCCGTTCAGCCAGTACAAACAGCTTCCAATCAAAATGGCAGTGCAACATATATTTATTTAGCCAAATAAATTTGTATAA
>SDVV010030486.1:0-11671 GCA_016164225.1 Gammarus roeselii
TGTACTGCGTGATGTGCTCGCATCCAGTACAGCGTGATGTGCTCGCATCCTGTACTGCGTGATGAGTTCGCATCCTGTATTGTGTGATGTGCTCGCATCCTGTCCTGTGTGATATGATCGCATCCCGTACAGCGTGATGTGCTCGGCTCTTGTACTGCGAGATATGCTCGCCTCCTGTACTGCGTGATATGCTCGCATCCTGTACTGTGTGATGTGCTCGCATCCTGTACAGCGTGATGTGTTCGCGTTCTGTACTACGTGATGTGCTCGCATCCAGAACAGCGTGATGTGCTCGCATCATGTACTGTGTGATGTACTCGCATCCTGTCCTGCGTGAAGTGCTCGCATTCTGTACTTTGTAATGTGCTTGCATCCTGTATTGCGTGATGTGCTCGCTTCCTGTACTGCGTGATGTGTTCGCATCCTACACTGTGTGATGTGTTCGCATCTTGTACTGCGTGATGAGTTTGCAGCTTGTACTGTGTGAT
Source organism: Gammarus roeselii (assembly GCA_016164225.1). Lineage (NCBI taxonomy): Eukaryota > Metazoa > Arthropoda > Malacostraca > Amphipoda > Gammaridae > Gammarus > Gammarus roeselii. The sequence continues at coordinate 489 of SDVV010030486.1, forward strand.
GTGTTCGCATCTTATACTGCGTGATGTGCTCGCATACCTTACTGCATGATATGCTCGCATCCTGTACTGCGTGATGTGTTCGCATCCTGTACTGCGTGATGTGTTCCCATCCTGTACTGTGTGATGTGCTCGCATCCTGTACTGATGATATGTTCGCATCCTGCACTGTGTGATGTGTTCGCATCCTGTACTGTGTGATGAGTTCGCATCTTGTACTGTGTGATGTGTTTGCATCCTGTACTGTGTGATGTGTTCGCATCCTGAACTGCGTGATGTGCTCGCATCCAGTACTGCGTGATGTGCTTGCATCATGTACTGCGTGATTTGTTAGCATCCTGTACTGCGTGATGTACTCGCATCCTGCACTGCGTGATGTGATCGCATCCTGTACTGTGTGATTTGTTCGCATCCTGTACTGAGGGATGTGTTCGCATCCTGTACTACGTGATGTTCTCAGATCCTGTACTGCGTGATGTGTCCGCATCCTGTATTGTGTGATGTGTTCGCATCCTGTACTGTGTGACATGTTCGCACCCTGTACTGCGTGATGTGCTCGCATTGTGTAGTGTGTGATGTGTTCGCATCCTGTATTGCGTGATGTGTTCGCATCTTGTACTGTGTGCTGCGCTCGCATCCTGTACAGTGTAATGTGCTCGCACCCTGTACTGCGTGATTTACTCGCATCCTGTACTGCGTGATATACTCGCATCTTGTACTGTATGATGTGCTCGCATCCTGTACTGGGTGATGTGCTCGCATCCTGGACTGTATTATGTGTTCGCATCCTGTATTGCGCGATGTGTTTGCATCCTGTACTGCGTGATGTGTTCGCATCCTATACTGCGTGATGTGTTCGCATCCTGTACTTGCAGATGTGCTCTCATCCTGTACTTGGGATGTGTTCGCATCCTGTATTACGTGATGTGTTCGCATTTTGTGCTGCGCGATGTACTCGCATCCTGTACTATGTGATGTGCTCGCATCCTGTATCGCGTGATGTGTTCGCATCTTGTACTGCGTGATGTGTGCGCATCCTCTACTGCATGATGTGTTCGCATCCTGTGCTGTGTGATGTTTTCGCATCCTGTACGTTGTGATGTGCTCGCATCCTGTACTGTGTGATGTGTTCGCATTCTGTACTGCGTGATGCGTTCACATCCTGAACTGCGTGATATGTTCGCATCCTGTGCTGTGTGGTGTGTCCGCATCCTGTACTGTGTGATGAGTTCGCATCCTGTATTGCGTGATGTGTTCGCATCCTGTACTGCGTGATGTGTTCGCATCCTGTACTGCGTGATGAGTTCGCATCCTATGCTGCGTGATGTGCTCGCATCCTGTACTGTGTGATGTCTTTGCATCCTGTATTGCGTGATGTGTTCGCATTCTGTACTGTGTGATATGTTCGCATCCTGTACTGCGTGATGTGCTCGTATCCTGTACTACGTGAGGTGCTCGCATTCTGTACTGCGTGATGTGTTCGCATCCTGTACTGCGTGATGAGCTTGCATCTTGTACTGCGTGATGTGTTCGCATCTTGTACTGTGAATGTGTTCGCATCCTGTACTGTGTGATGTGCTCGCACCCTGTACTGTGTGATATGTTCGCATCCTGTCCTGCGTGATGTGCTCGCATCCTTTACTGCGTGAGGTGCTCGTATTCTGTAATGCGTGATGGGTTCGCCTCCTGTACTGCGTGATGAGCTCGCATCTTGTACTGCGTGATGTATTCGCCTCTTGTACTGTGTGATGTGTTCGCATCCTGTACTGTGTGATGTGTTCATATCCTGGACTGCGTGATGTGCTCGCATCCTGTACTGCGTGATGTGCTTGCATCCTGTACTGTGTGATGTGTTCGCATCCTGTATTGCGTGATGTGTTCGCATCCGGTACTGCGTGATGCGCTCGCATCCTGTACTGTGTAATGTGCTCGCACCCTGTACTGCGTGATGTACTCGCATCCTGTACTGCGTGGTATACTCGCATCCTGTACTGTATGATGTGCTCGCATCCTGTACTGGGTGATGTGCTCGCATCCTGTACTGTGTTATGTGTTCGCATCCTGTGTTGCGCGATGTGTTTGAATCCTGTACTGCGTGATGTGTTCGCATCCTGTACTGCGTGATGTGTTCGCATCCTGTACTTGCAGATGTGCTCTCATCCTATACTGTGGGATGTGTTCGCATCCTGTATTACGTGATGTGTTCGCATTTTGTACTGCGCGATGTACTTGCATCCTGTACTATGTGATGTGCTCGCATCCTGTATCGCGTGATGTGTTCGCATCTTGTACTGCGTGATGTGTGCGCATCCTGTACTGCATGATGTGTTCGCATCCTGTGCCGTGTGATGTGTTCGCATCCTGTACGTTGTGATGTGCTCGCATCCTGTACTGTGTGATGTGTTCGCATTCTGTATTGCGTGCTGTGTTCGCATCCTGTACTGCGTGATGTGTTCGCATCCTGTGCTGTGTGATGTGTTCGCATCCTGTACTGTGTGATGAGTTTGCATCCTGTATTGCGTGATGTGTTCGCATCCTGTACTGCGTGATGTGTTCGCATCCTGTACTGCGTGATGAGTTCGCATCCTATGCTGCGTGATGTGCTCGCATCCTGTACTGTGTGATGTCTTTGCATCCTGTATTGCGTGATGTGTTCGCATTCTGTACTGTGTGATATGTTCGCATCCTGTACTGCGTGATGTGCTCGCATCCTGTACTACGTGAGGTGCTCGCATTCTGTACTGCGTGATGTGTTCGCATCTTGTACTGCGTGATGAGCTCGCATCTTGTCTTGCGTGATGTGTTCGCATCTTGTACTGTGAATGTGTTTGCATCCTGTACTGTGTGATGTGCTCGCACCCTGTACTGTGTGATATGTTCGCATCCTGTACTGCGTGATGTGCTCGCATCCTGTACTGTGTGAGGTGCTCGTATTCTGTAATGCGTGATGGGTTCGCATCCTGTTCTGCGTGATGAGCTCGCATCTTGTACTGTGTGATGTGTTCGCATCCTGTACTGTGTGATGTGTTCGCATCCTGGACTGCGTGATGTGCTCGCATCCTGTACTGCGTGATGTGCTTGCATCCTGTACTGCGTGATGTGTTCGCATCCTGTACTGCGTGATGTGCTCGCATCCTGCACTGCGTGATGTGATCGCATCCTGTACTTTATGATGTGTTCGCATCCTGTACTGCGTGATGTGTTCGCATCCTGTACTGCGTGATGTGCTCGCATTGTGTACTGTGTGATGTGTTCGCATCCTGTATTGCGTGATGCGTTCGCATCCTGTACTGCGTGATGTGCTCGCATCCTGTACTGTGTAATGTGCTCGCACCCTGTACTGCGTGATGTACTCGCATCCTGTACTGCGTGATATGCTCGCATCCTGTACTGTATGATGTGCTCGCATCCTGTACTGGGTGATGTGCTCGCATCCTGTACTGTGTGATGTGTTCGCATCCTGTATTGCGCGATGTGTTCGCATCCTGTACTGCGTGATGTGTTCGCATCCTGTACTGCGTGATGTGTTCGCATCCTGTACTGCGTGATGTGCTCACATCCTGTACTGTGGGATGTGTTTGCATCCTGTATTGCGTGATGTGTTCGCATTTTGTACTGCGCGATGTACTCGAATCCTGTACAATGTGATGTGCTCGCATCATGTATTGCGTGATGTGTTCGCATCTTGTACTGCGTGATGTGTGCGCATCCTGTACTGCATGATGTGTTCGCATCCTGTGCTGTGTGATATGTTCGCATCCTGTACGTTGTGATGTGCTCGCATCTTGTACTGTGTGATATGTTCGCATTCTGTATTGCGTGATTTGTTTGCATCATGTACTGCGTGATGTGTTCGCATCCTGTACTGCGTGATGAGTTTGCATCCTATGCTGCGTGATGTGCTCGCATCCTGTACTGTGTGATGTCTTTGCATCCTGTATTGCGTGATGTGTTTGCATCCTGTACTGCGTGATGTGTTCGCATCCTGTACTGCGTGATATGTTCGCATCCTGTGCTGCGTGATGTGTTCGCATCTTGTACCGTGTGATGTGTTCGCATCCTGTATTGCTTGATGTGCTCGCATCCTGTACAGCGTGACGTGCTCGCATCCTGTACAGCGTGGTGAGTTCGAATCCTGTGCAACGTGATCTGTTCGTATCCTGTACTGCGTAATGTGTTCGCATCCTGTACTGCGTGATGTGTTTGCATTATGTACAGCGGGATGTGTTTGCTTCCTGTACAGCGTAATGTGTTCGCATCCTGTACTGCGTGATATGTTCGCAGCCTGCACAGCGTGATGTGTTCGCATCCTGTACAGCGTGGTGAGTTCGAATCCTGTTTAACGTGATGTGTTCGTTTCCTGTACTGCGTAATGTGTTAGCATCCTGTACTGCGTGATGTTATCGTATCCTGTACTGTGTGATGTGCTCGCATCCTGTACTGCGTGATGTGCTCGCATCCTGTACTGCGTGATGTGCTCGCATCCTGTACTGTGTGATGTCTTTGCATCCTGTATTGCGTGATGCGTTTGCATCCTGTACTGCGTGATGTGTTCGCATCCTGTACTGCGTGATATGTTCGCATCCTGTGCTGCGTGATGTGTTCGCATCTTGTACTGTGTGATGTGTTCGCATCCTGTATTGCTTGATGTGCTCGCATCCTGTACTGCGTGATGTGTTCGCACCCTGTACAGCGTGATGTGTTTGCATCCTTTGCTGCGTGATGTGTTTGCATCCTGTACTGCGTGATATGTTCGCATCTTGTACTGCGTGATGTGTTCGCATCCTGTACTGCGCGATGTGTTCGCATCCTGTACTGCGTTATGTGTTCCATCCTGTACAGCGTGACGTGCTCGCATCCTGTACAGCGTGGTGAGTTCGAATCCTGTACAACGTGATGTGTTCGTATCCTGTACTGCGTAATGTGTTCGCATCCTTTACTGCGTGATGTGTTCGCATTCTGTACAGCGGGATGTGTTTGCTTCCTGTACAGCGTAATGTGTTCGCATCCTGTACTGCGTGATATGTTCGCATCCTGTACTGCGTGATGTGTTTGCATCCTGTACAGCGTGATGTGTTCGCAGCCTGCACAGCGTGATGTGTTCGCATCCTGTACAGCGTGGTGAGTTCGAATCCTGTTTAACGTGATGTGTTCGTATCCTGTACTGCGTAATGTGTTTGCATCCTGTACAGCGTGATGTGTTTGCATCCTGTACAGCGTGATGTGTTCGCATCCTGTACAGCGGGATGTGTTTGCTTCCTGTACAGCGTGAAGTGTTTGCATCCTTTACTGCGTGATATGTTCGCATTCTGTACTGCGTGATGTATTCGCATCCTGTACAGCGTGATGTGTTCGCATCTTGCACAGCGTGATGTGTTCACATCCTGTGCTGCGTGATGTGTTCGCATCGTGTTCTGCGTGATGTGATCTCATCTTGTATTGCGTGATGTGTTCGCATCCTGTACTGCGTGATGTGTTTGCATTCTGTTACTAGTGGCAGCATTCATCTTACCCCCCAACCTCACTGTCTTCTGCTCCTCCAGGGCTGGGGACTGCTTCCTACTGCCAGGGCGGTTACATCACCATCGGTGAAGGGGAGCGGCGGGATGGCAGGGGCGTGTGGTGCGGGGAGGGTGACGGCACCAACAACTACTACAGCGAGAGCAGTTCCGTTACGGTGACGGTGGAGACGGAGGAGGGGGCGGCTCCCCCCAGTCTGCAGATCAGGTGGGGGCGTCACAAGAGTCAGAGAGGTGGGTCATGATAAGAGTCAGCAAGGGAGTCACAAGGGTTTGAGAGGTGATCACAAAAGCGGGAGAGGGGGTTTCAAGAACCAGTGATGGGAGGTCACTGGTGTTAGTGAGGTTACCTAAATTGGGAAAGGGGGTCACAAGATTTGATGAGGGGGGGTCACGGGAGTCGGTGAGCAATGATCACCAAAGCCGGTGTTGGAGTGAAGGATGATCACAAACATTGGTCATGCGGTGAAAGATGATCCCCAATGTTGTTGACTCGTTGAAATGTAGTATTCAACTCTTCAACTAAATCAGGGTATTCAACAATCTTCCCTTTCTCCTCCAAGGTTGAAACTGCACTCAGCGTAAAACAAAAAATTTAGAAACATGCAGAGGCCACGCAAGCCAATAGATCAGTTTTTCATAAACAATATCTTTCAGGTACCGCTTCATCTCTAAAAGTGCTGCTATTGTACGCTACGGCTCGGCTCTATCTCCTAAGTACCGCGGTGAACCAGTCTCCAATACGGCGTGCAGCAGAATATTGCAGGGCTGTCGGGCCAAATTCTGCGTCCTGCAGTCCCCAAACTTCCCTGGCTTTTACCCCCGCAACGTCACGTGCTACTACCTGGTAAAAGCTTTGCCGGCGCCGTCCCCGGAGTTTAAACCCCTAATTGCCATCGGACAACCCAACAATCGGCTGATTCACGTTGGAGACCACGACCTCCTAAGTCGCGTGTCTCCGGAGGTGTCCATGCACAAGGAGTGTCCTGGCGACCACATCACCATCTACGATGGGGGAGAGATGAAGGCCCCTCTACTAGCCCGGTTCTGTGGGTCCACGTCACTACCCAACATCACCTCGAGTGGGTCCGAGATGTTGGTTGTGTTCCATGCAGCAGCGGCGGGTCGCATGAACCACCCGCCCAACATGGTGGTGGGTTTCGAGCTCATCGCAAGGATCCTATTCAAGAAACAGACACCGGAGACGAGCTGTCTCTACAAGATGTCCAGTTTTTCGAGCAAGCACGGCATAATCCACAGTCCTTCTTACTCAATGCCGAGTAACTCTACGTGCGTATACAAGTTTAGTGGGAAAAAAGATGAAATTGTTTGGTTGTATTTCAGTAAGTATTATCGTAAACGTAAATATGATGGAAGCTTCTATGATTCGGACTGCAGAAACGGTCTGACGATTTTGGACGATCCTACTGGTAATGGGGAACCTACAAACAACGTCACCACTGTTCTAACTATAGGAAGATTCTGTGATGAAATAAGCCCGCCAGTATGCATCCGATCCCGACAGAAACACAGACTGTCAATCCCTTGCTCAGAGAATGAGAGTTTTGTCTCCCAAACTCCTAATGTGGTGGTAACCCAGAAATTTACAGACGGTACAAGTTTGATGCCACTGGATTACATCCTTCATTATGAATACGTTACAGTTGATAAACAAACTGGTCAAAATGAAACTGACCAATGCAATGAGATTTATTCGTCTAACGATTCTCACAGAGGAAAATTGTCCTCTCCGAAGAGTGTGTTCAGGTACGGTCGAGGAGGAACTACTACTCTAAACTGTACCCACACGTTCAACATTCAAGAAGAAGAAACGCTCAAACTTAAAATAATTAGCCTTAATTTCAAAAATGGATTGTGCAAGTCTTCCTACAACTACCATTACGATATTCATAGATGTCTACAAAATTATCCAAATTCAGCAACCCTGACGATCACGGAAAATGTGAGCGACGACGTGCACTTGGACTCTGGGTGTCTGTGTGAAAACAAAACCTTGCCCATATACTTCACTTCTCACGCCAAATCAGTAGTAGTCACTTTCACGGTTCAAAACATGACTTGGAGCCAAGATCACATGGATTTTTCTTTTGAAGCCGAGTACAAATATGAAAAGAGTGAATTGTGTCATCACAAACGCGTTGTAACTGGTAACAATGGCATCATTCCTTTGGGAAACTCTACTTCCACCAAGTTCTGTGATCTGCTACCATGGACCATCTACGGTCAGACCCGTCAGTACATATACATGAGCGTACCAGGCAGCCACCCTTCCAGCTCCTCGTGCAACACTAACAACCGGATAGTCGTTTTCTACGAAGGCCATCCAGCCAAATCCATCTGCCCCAGCAGAAGCTCCGAAGAAGGGGAGGTGGCCGTATTTTCTTCGGGCTGGCACGAGCGAGGCCCATGGCACGGTCCTCAGACAATCGTGTTCCGATACATCGGACGGGAGGTGGGGCACTACACTCTGCGATGGCTTGAGATCACAAGAGACCCACAGCCTCCTGCTCTCGAATCCATCGCTGCAAGTGGCGGTGGTGCTGGAGGAAACACCGGAAGCAGGAGGCAGTGGAGCGGTGGTGGCACGTGTCTCTCAGAGTGCCCCGAGCTGGCAGCGTGTATCAACAGCAGCCTTTGGTGTGATGGTTATCGTCACTGCCCGTCTGGCGCTGACGAGAGTTCTTGTAACCCGTCCAGACTAGCCTGGCTTCAGACTCTGGTGTTGCTGGCAAGTGGCACAGCTCTCAGTGTTGTGGCCGTCACCGTGCTAGGTATCACTGCAGCTCATGTTGTCAGACAACAGAAAGTTAAACAGCGGAAGAAAAGGCAGGCTCAACAAACCATGACGCAGGAAGTTTTGATACCTTTAGCCGCTAAAACTGACTCGTATTACATGTCCTGACTATACTGATGAATGGGGTTCATTCTTGGTCAAACAAATTAGGAATGTTCCTAATCTATAGGCGTACAATCAATAGGCTAGTGAGTGTTATGGTTGTGTTGGCTTTATATAGTATATTTTATATATGTCATAAATAGTTGACAACTTGGTAATGATAGATATTTTATACCTTGTTTCCAAGAATATATTAGGTGTTTAAGTCTGCAATACAAGCAGTAGCGTTGAAGGGAGGACGATTATATTAATCTAATGAGACCGCAAATGTGAGGTTGCAATAATGCATGACAGAGAAGAATAGTCTTGTCCGTAGGGGTCCGCATCCGAACCAGTATTAGTTAAGGTATTTTTACGTAATGTGTTGGTGTTGTGACCAAATGTAACAATCGCGAATATCCCAGATTATCATTTCAATGTTTAAACTGTTACATTATACAAGATTTTTGTCGGTGTTCGGGTAATTTTGGCATAAAGCAGGCAAGTGAAACGAAAAATTCAAGATACTCCAAAACGCAGAAACACTGAAGCATACGGCTGAAAGTAACATACCAGTTAACACGAAACCGCTGAAGCATGCTGTTGAAAGTATCATACTCATAAAACATAAATGTGCGGGTGTTGAGAGAAGAGGGTGGAGGAGTGTCTCACCATCTGCTGGTGGAAGGAAGATTAGGAGTGGAGCATAGGTGGAAAGGGGACAAAAGAGTGGAAGGAGGAAGAGAGGTAGTGTAAGCTAGTGAGCTAAATGAGAAAAGCAGAGCGGAGGAGTTCCAGCGGGCGTTGAGGGAGGAATATGACAACGTGAGAGGGCAGGACCTGCAAGATGTGGAGGAAGAATGGGAGACGTTCAGAGATGCCTTGTTGAGATATTCGAGAGATGTGTGTGGTGTGCGACGAGTGGGCGGGTGCATACGAAAGGGCTTCGAGTGGTGGAACGAGGAGGTCAAACTGGCGGTGGTGCAGAAGGGAAGAGCTTTTGAGGAGTGGTTGCAAGTGAGGTCGGAGGTGGCCGTTGACAATTATAAGGAGAAGAGGAAGGTGGTAAAGCCAGTGGTGAGGAAAACCAAAAGGGACGCTGATGCCAGTTGGGACAGGCGATAGTGCCAGAATTTTGAGGTGAACAAAAAATTGTTCAGGACAAAGATTAAGAGGGTGAGAAAGGGAGAGACCGGAAAGAAGGAGGCGGTGAAAGATGGAAACGGTCAGTTGTTGACGAAAAATGATGGTGTACAGAAAAGGTGGGCCCAGTATTTCATGAACTGTTGAATGTCGAGGATGACAGGGAGGCTGACATTGTTGCTGTGGGTGGTGGTGCGCGGATGTCGGTTTTTGGAGAAGGACTTTCTGCGGACATTACTCGGGAAGAGGTTTACGAGGCAGTTTAGGTGATGAAGGCAGGGAAAGCCCCAGGTTTGGATGACGTTGCGACAGAGTGCCTGAAAAAGGGCGGAATAACGATTGTCGAATGATTGGTGAGGCTACTGAACATTTGTTTTGCGGCGGGTGTGGTACCGATTGAGTGACGCAGTGCCTGCATTGTCCCGCTGCATAAATGCAAAGGAGATAAAAATTAATGTTGCAACTCAAGAGGAATCAGTCTGTTGTGTGCGATCGGTAAGTTGTATGGGTGAGTGCTGATCAAAAGGATTAAAGGATGTTCGGATAGCGCAATTGGGGAGGAAAAGTGTAGCTTTAGGAGTGGTAGAGGTTGAGTCGATCAGATTTTTTACCGTCAAACAGATCTGTGAGAAGTACCTTGCAAAGGGAGAGGATGTGTTATGGGCTACCAAGTTGCTACCTAGTTAAAATAGCTCCAGAACTCAGCTCGACCGAGACACTGCTTGCTACCAAGCAAAATAGCTCCAGAACTCGGTTCGACCGAAACGCTGCTTGCTACCAAGCTAAAATAGCTCCAGAACTAGGCTCGACCGTGACACTGGCTGCTACCAAGCTAAATTAGCTCCAGAACTCGGCTCGACCGAGACACTGCTTGCAACCAAGCTAAAATAGCTCCAGAAATCGGCTCGACCGAGACACTGCTTGCTACCAAGCTAAAATAGCTCCAGAACTCAGCTCGACCGAGACTCTGCTTGCTACCAAGCTAAAATAGCTCCTGAACTCGGTTCGACCGAGACACTGCTTGCTACCGAGCTAAAATAGCTCCAGAACTCGGCTCGACCGTGACACTGCTTGCTACCAAGCTTAAATAGCTCCAGAACCCGGCCCGGCCGTAACACTGCTTGCTACCAAGCTTAAATAGCTCCAGAACCCGGCTCGACCGAGACACTGCTTGCTACCAAGCTAAAATAGCTTCAGAAGTCGGCTCGACCGAGACACTGCTTGCTACCAAGCTTAAATAGCTCCAGAACCCGGCTCGACCGTGACACTGCTTGCAACCAAGGTAAAATAGCTCCAGAACTCGGCTCGACCTTGACACTGCTTGCTACCAAGCAATAATAGCTCCAGAACTCGGCTCGACCGAGACACTGCTTGCTACCAGGCTAAAATAGCTCCAGAATTCAGCTCAACCGAAACACTGCTTGCTACCAAGCTAAATTGGCTCCAGAACTCAGCTCGACCGTGACACTGCTTGCTACCAAAGTAATTTAGCTCCAGAACCCGGCTCGGCCGAGACACTGCTTGCTATATCAAGCTAAAATAGCTCCAGAACTCGGCTCGACCGTAACACTGCTTGCTACCAAAGTAATTTAGCTCCAGAACCCGGCTCGACCGTAACACTGCTTGCT